>JAOUZG010039019.1:245416-262994 GCA_026289955.1 Argiope argentata | reverse complement strand
GTGTGTGTGTGTGTGTGTGTGTGTGTGTGTGTGTGTGTGTGTGTGTGTGTGCGCGCGGGCTTGTTACACCAAAATTATTCTTACAAAATTATGTACTAAATTTTGACCCAAGAACCATTTCCTTCATTTCCTAACAAAATTAAACGGAAATCCCTTTGTGCAAATATGCGATAACTTTCCATTACGTTGCTTACAATCCTTTTGAATTATTAAGTCATTGGATCTTAAATTTATTGAAAATCTAACATCTTTATAGGAGTTGAAAGAATATTGTACTTTTTTTTACCTCACCACAAGAGTTTTTCGGAAGCTGACCTAGTAATTTGGGTCGTGGTCGAAGGACGAGAACAGCATTTCAATTTTCATACTCCCACATATTGAGGGGATATTTAACTTCGGTCTATAGAATGCGTACCAAGGGCTTACATGTTCGATGTTGCTGGATTCGATTTTCGAACTTCCAGTCCTTCTGATCGAAAACAAGATATTATCCTCATGACAAACAGAGACAGACATTAAATATATAATCTTTATTTGGGGATACTCAACTGATTGCCAAATTATCATATTTCCACATCATGTCCAAATGAAAATATTTACCTCAATCTTATTTATCAATCCGTCCATAATACTACAAATAAAGATCAAGATACAAGCCCAATATTTTCCAATATCCGTCGAAATTTTCAACTAAAGAATATTTATAACTCCTTTATATTTTCTCAGTAATATTTTTAAAATTAATTTCTCATGTCTCTAATATCCATGCTCATTGCATTCATTTCAACCTCATGAAAAAATTTCAATTCAAAATACTGTTTAATTTTTCCAGCAATATTTTTGTCCAAATATACATCAGAGCGTAAATCAATAACGCATAGAAACTCACAACAATAATAAGCGATATTAAAACATCCAGTTGTAGAATTTTATGTATTAGCTTCCTAGAGATATTCCAAAAAGATTCAAATACTTCTAAAATTAAATTAACTGTATTGTTGATATTCAACGTTATAACACTAAGCAATGACTGTAGTAGCTTAATATAAACACTGAAGATGACAGAAAATAATTTAAAACTAGTAAATTATTTTAATAAATTTAGAGATCAAATTAACCTCCGTATTAAAGATCTATAATTATTACTGCTGCAGTACTTATTAACCCCTTAACAGGTTTATTTTCTTTGCTAACTAATAAGATGGCACCTTCTATTTTGGGAATATTTTCTTATTTTGATTCAAATGGAAATCCATCGAATACTTGACTTATCCATGTATTCGAAGTTATTTTACTATTGAATTATAATCGTTATGATTGGTTTACTTTTTGTTTACAACTATCAAAATTCGATAAATTGATGCACGTACGGCATACGGGCAAACCAGTTAAGGGGTTAAGAAAGCTTGTATTTAAAAGGTATTCATTTTATTAGAATGGTAATTTTTCATTTAAAGTTATATGAGAGCAACTACAAGGCATACATCTAACTTTTATACAATGAAGAATGGTTCTACTTGATCCGGCCTCCTCTTTCCAAATTTCTGCACCATATAATATGTTGAATGTTTGGAATGTTCTAGTTTCAATGAAGTATCTTTTCAATAGAATTAAACCCATAACTATAATCCTAAAACCAAGAGTCTCGCTATTCGAAATATACAAAATATACAATACGACTCAAACGCGTAATTCGGACTTATTTTAATTATAATATATTTTCTGAATCTAAAATAGAGAAAGTGGCATTTACATAGGGGATTTACACGTCTTTAAAACGATTTCGAAGCCTTTTATTTAGGGTTTCAAATGAAAAGACAATTTATGTTCCACCTGGACTTTTTTTCTGGAACGTAAATCTAAATTGTTTTTTGCATGATCGGAAAAAATTTTATAAAATTTCTAGGGTTATTGATTTTTATTCTTTTTCTACCATTTTGCATATTAAATTAATCTTGGTTTGAACTTAGAATTTTTTTAACAAACCAAAAGCACAATATATGTACATATCTTTTCATCGCAGCAAACATACGATTCTGTCTTGACCACAGTTTCTTTACGTGAAACATTTTGAAAGAAGGTAAGGTTTAAAAGCAGCAAATAGTATTTCATTTCAAACGATAAGTTGTTTTAAGAAAATTTTATTCCAAAACATTAGTTTCCTTTAAAAAAATGGAATTGTCTTAAAACTATCTTAAACTCCCCATTGCAATTAGATAGTTAAAAGGATTCAGAGCAAGCCAAACGGCGTCAGCTACAGCCAAAGTGTTAAAATTAAAAGCAATTTAAAATTACTATTTAACTAAATTTTGTAATCTGCTCCTCGGCTTTCTATCTGAGTTATCTTAAAAGAATAATTCTAATTGTTTGAAAGATATTTGGTAAAATGTTTGAATTCTGAAGAATCTGCTTAGTCTGCAATAGAAATTGAGGTAATTGATTTGTAGTCAGGCGAATTAGTTTTGTCCTGTTTTACAGTATTTTAATGTAGATTAATACAGAACTTAGGAAGAAATTTAAATGAGTTAAGGATTTCAAGGAATGTCTCGAAATAAATCTGTTTTACAAATTGCTTCGAATGATTTGAGTACCTCTCCCTCTGTAGCTCTTGTCTTTGATATTGATTAACGATTAGATGAAGCGTTAGGATTTTTTTTACTTTCTCGTATTCGGAGTATACAAACAGAAAGTAATGTTATCAACAAAAAAATTTGAATTGGAGATTTTGACAAAGTCTGCTTATTTCAGACCTCTGAGTCCTAAAATCCCATTTGAATAATTATGTGTATTTTCGAATGCAGTAATTCAAAAATTCTTTCTTCTAGGCAGATGAAATTTGATATATAGTCTTTTACCAAATTCATAGATTTATAAAAATTGAAGAAAAATTCATTTAGTGGAAAATATGCGTATGCTGTTGTCCAATACACATTAACGCGATAAGTTCGAAACGGAAAGAATTATATAAATAAGATTTGGTACATAGATTTAGTATGTGCATTTGAAACCAAATCAGTTAAGGGACTGACCGTCTGTCAACCTGTACGTTTGCTCTTATGTAAACGCAATTCTTCAAAAACATAATGAATTAGGGAAATTTGGTATGTAATCTTGTGATTACAATTGCAATTATACGTCAACTTTTAGCTTTAATATTTCAAAAAAAGAGTATCCAAACTATCTTCTGTTTCTAGTACTTCTGTATTTTCAGCATTTCAGCAATTAATCATTAAAGTCGTCACAAGATAATATGCTATTTCGTAAACATTTTTTACCAAATAGCAAAAGGTTAACAATACACAAATATCAGTTTTCTTTTCGATACTACGAAGCAAGCATCTCTCATTTGAGGGGACTTTGAAAATGAAAATTTGAATACTTGCGGCATTTATGATCAGAGTTTTATGCTGGAGTGGATATGGGAATAGCTTTTTGGTTTTTTGAGTTATTATTGTTCGTCATACCGTCACAGACGAGAAATTTGATTGAAGCCTACTATTTTGGCATCTAAAATACAGCTTGCCAAATTTTATTCATCAGGATATTTATTTTTTAATTATAGTGTTTTTAAACAGTTATAAGTCAGGAATTTCTAGAATTCAAGTATTCGTCTAAATCTCAGAGTCGAATTTTTTGGACATTTACAAAACATTATCTAGCATTTGAAAATAAAAAAATTAAACATTTTTTTCTTAAAAATATTTGGCTGGTGAACATTTTGACATTTTTCTTAAATTTCTTTCTATATTAACAACATTTTAACTCATTAAACTATGTCTAGAACTAGAATTTTACTTGCTTTCATATGCTTCTAGGATTTATTTCATCTTTAATTTTCTTTATGGCCCCTTTCTGTCCCCTAGAGTCTTTTGGAATCATCAAACAATGTGATTCTTTTATTTTTGCATTTGATTTTTGGATGGAGAAAGTTTGATTTAACCTAGGTGGAAACAATATCTGGATACAAATTAGTTAATTTGGGACGCAAGAGATGAAAAATCCACTTACAACACTCTTTACAGTACAGACCTTTGGGCCTACAGCTATTCGAAAGGCATCTAATTACGTAAGTTAAAATAGGTGATCATTAAAAAAGGTGTTTTGGAATAAATGTTCAATTAAAGAGGAAAAACTTTAATGTTTCTTTCCTCAATAACCTCGGAGCATATTATTGATAAAAAAAACTATTTCTACCATACTTTGCAGTTTTATTTCTGCATTTTTTTTATTGTGAAAAAAGTTTTATACATTTTACGACAATTATTATTGTTGTTACTGGATTTTAATTACGGGCTTTACGATGATATTAATAATTTTACACTAATTAAAGCCAAATTTTGACAATGCCATTGTAGCAAAAAGATCGCATATAAAATTTCATTAACTAAATGGTGGAATTTTTTAGATATCGTGTTTACGTACTCGTGATTGGACAGACGGACAAAGGATCAATCTGTTGAACAATTTGGCTTACAATTTGATAGGTTCTATAATTAAAATACTGAAACTGTGCACAATATTTTATATTATTACAGTTTGTAGTTATAATGGTCAGGCAGACAAAGTTACTATTCATGGATTTCTCTGAATATTTAATTTTAAAAATCTACGAATTTAAAATTAAAAATGAAACTTCATTCGTCTTACCAAAATTATAATGAGTTACAGTGTTCACTTATAAACAATCTCAAAATGCGTTTTTCAAGTTCAGGTAGGCCGGATTATAATGATTCATGAAAATCTCGAAGTCACATTTTTTGATAATCATAAAACTTTATCTCGGTATAATCCCTCGAAGTCACATTTTTTGATGATTATAAAACTTTCTCTCTATATAATATCTCGAAGTCACATTTTTTGATGATTATAAAACTTTCTCTCTATATAATATCTCGAAGTCAAACTTTCTCTCAGTATAATCCGTGTACTCGAAAGTAAATATCCGCTACCCTATATCTTATACACTAAGGAAGGAATTTGTAATCCTCCAACATGAAATAGAATCTCGAATGCTTTCAATAAATGAAAAATTGGAGGAGCAATACTATTATCTTATTCGGTGCTATTGAGGAGAATTCAAATTGAGAGAAAGCTGAATATATTTCAGACAAATAGGAGAATCTCAATCAATTTTTTATTGTTTAACTAGTTAATGCTATTGTGACTGAAAATACATTCAAAATAGATTTTAAAATAAGTTTAAGAAATGTTTCAGTTCTTTCAGAATGCATTAATCGTAAAGGAAGAATTGGTTTATACGATTGTTTTGAAACTTGAAGTCAAGTTGTACTTTTCTGTTTATAATATATCTTTCTATTTCAGTCAAAATATTTTCTGTGCTTTTCTAAAGTTTAATATCACAGACTGAAATAGAGCTGCAAATTGTTTCGAAGAATAAATTTGTCATCAAACATCATCTTTTCTTTACGTATTGTTTTTCTTACTGTTCAAAAATTCCAATATTTGTGGAAAAGCATCATGGATTACAAATTCTTTGAGAAACAAATAACGTAAGCCGAAAAATTGATAACTGGCATTGTCTTTCAGTTGCAAGTTATTGAAAAACTTTGAAAAATGCTTAGATTAACTTTTATTGGATCGAATAAAAATTTTCTAAGTACAGCAAAAATAGATTTTATCTTTCAGAAAATATTACTTTTAGAAACTAATATACATCGAAAAATAAATTTTAAAAATTTCTAAATTTTACAAACTAATTTTTCTAAGAAATTTCAGAGTCGTTAATAAAAATAAAAGTTCAACTAACTTTTCGAACTTGGGAAAAAGATACTGCAAAAAGTAAACTATTTAAAACTCTTTTTTCTTCCTTTCTTTCCAAAAAAAAAATTTAACTAGTTAAGAGCAAATTGTAATAGGACTCTGAGAACTTTCCATTCATTTTACTAATAGCGTCTTTTTGTTTTCTCCTCTAATTAGAGGTTTTCAAATTAGTTTTATACGTTGGTTGAAGACAATAGGCTAAACATATTTCTTTTTGGAACCCATGAAACTTAATAGTTTAAAAATTAACTTCTGTAAAATCAGTATCATTACTTTTTTTTTAATTTAAGGGCAATATTTCATTAATTTAATTATAGTTATCGTTTTCCATACAAAAACTGTGCTTTGCACGAATTGTTTTAATCTATAATTTTTGAGAGTCAAAGATCCAAATAATTTTTGCTACGTTTGTATTTTTAAAAATTTTGGTACGTTAGCCGGGCGCCAACAAAAAATCACCAGAGAAATTTGGCGGAATTCTACATTATTTGGATATTTTTCATTTTGAATTCACTATAAGAAATTTGGAGAAACTCTACATTATTTGGCGATTTTTCGCTGGTGCCCGGCTAGCGGAAAAGTAAGAAATTTTTAAGTTATAAATTTGGTAATTACTTCTTTAAATTTTTAATTTTAAAAAAAGATTTTCTTTTACTTACTTTATGCAGCCGTTTAATTGTAAATCAAGAATTATATTTTGAGATATCAGAAAGACACCACCCTTCGATCAACATTAAGAGTTCTAAGTTTGATTAGTCCATTATCAAAAACCTTCTTCAAAATATAAACTTTTTATGTACATCCCAGCTATTTAATCGAGTGAAATTAAATCTGCGTCCAAAATAGGATTTTGATTTTTCAAATAATTAGCTTCGTACGAATTTTACCATAAAGTCAACTTTTCCATAAACAAAGATTATATAATTTCTTAAGGGACCCTTTTTCAAAGACTACAGAAAGTTTTTGATTTTAATATACGATTAGTAGTTCCTGATGATACCCGAGTTAATGTGAAGAATTGGAATATTTTTTCACAGATTGATATTCATACTCTTATTTTTTTTTTCTAATTCTGAAGTCATTGTTCTTAGACATAAAAGATTGGAGATGACTGGAAGTATTGGGCAATTTCTTTCCACACCATCGCTAACATGCACCGAACTAAAAAGTTTTGTTTTATCCAGCATGAATACCTCAAACAATTAAATTTTCTCCATTCTCGTCAATTTTATTTTTAATATATCACTGAATCATTGATCAAACTTCACTATATTTCTTCCCATTTTTTATCTTCGTGATACACAAAATACTTCCTTTTGCACATCAGTAAACTATTAATGACCAAAAGAATAACTATTAACTATCAAAAATAATAAATATCTGGCAGAACTATGTAAATCCAAAAAATATTTGCCTTAAAATCGACTCATACCAACAGTTATCTTGTCAATCACAAATAGAGTCAATCACAGTTAGCCATTCAAATCATAGATATTTTTCTATTAAGAATCACGGCGTTTGAAGCAAACAGAAAAGTGCTCCAGGGTTTGTTCTCTGTAATTAATACGAATTTCTGACCATCTCCATAGGTAAATATATGATCAGACATGTTTATCTTCTGAAACTTAGGAGATGTGTATTCACCTTTCAGAAAGAAAAAAAAATGGAAGTTTGACTTCTTTTCCTTTTAATAATCAGGAATTCAATTTTGACCCCCTAGTGAAGTGGTTGAAGGTTCCAATTAATCTTCATCAGTCCAAACTTTTTTTGGGACAAATATGTTTTCACCCCTTTACTCCTCGCATATGTAAAAGAAAGAATAAAATTGAACTTATATCGATGTTATTTAAAATCGTATAATACCCTTCAAAAAGGGTTTAGATGTATTTTACAGCCCAGACATTTTTTCTTTATCCCCGGTGTCAAAGTGGAATAACAAGTACTCTCTTTGGTACTTACATATTATACAGTCCAAATTTATCACCAAATTTGAAGTCTTCGCCAAGGAGTTGCTAAACCACCAATTATGGCAATCCAATGGTTACTGAATCCGTTGATCTTTATCGCCAAATTTAAAACCATTGCCAAAAAGTGACTTAACTGTTGGGGGTCGTTGGTGAAGACGGTATAATACGTAAGTTCATTCTTCTTTACTACAGCCACATTATACCTAATCATATTTCAAACAAATAATCTGTGTTTTAAAATATTTAAACAAGCAAAAGATTTGTTTAGTTGCGGCTTCATGGTATTTTCTCAACTTTTTCAGTGACTAAATTTCGAAGCAAAAATTGAAAAAAAAAAACACTAAAATTATTTGGATAAAAGTTACGTTTAGTGTGCCCCTTGCTACGACAAAGATGCCAAGTCGTCAATAAAGATGGCGAACAAAGTAAACAAACACTTGTATTGGATAGTTACGGTTACCACTATTCGCAATATAATTATGATTTTTTTACCAATAAGCATTGTCTTTTTTTTTTCAGACCCGGTGCCTTCAACAGATGCCGGAGGCTTCTAGCCACGGGAGCGGGAAAGAGAAGCTTCGCTAACCACGGGAACGGGAAACTAGTAGCTTCGCTAGCACATTGAACATAAGGACTGTGTGGATAACATGAGCTTCCAAAGAATGACGAGAAATGCTACTAATTCTATTGCAGACGGTTTTTAAAGAAAAAAAGCAAACGACTTCGTAAAGTAATAAATCAGACGATTTTATGAAATCACGTACTGACAATTAAAATGAGTAAAGGAATAAATATTTTATATTCGCAATAAAAAATATAATTGAAGCTTCTTATTAATTATACAAAAAATCTTAATTATAATACAGATCAATAATAAAATATTTAATTGATATTATTTTATTATTTTTAATTTAACATTTTTCATAAATGAGTTGAAGCTCATGTACAACTCAACCATGGTAAGAGGTAGTAAACAAAACATCATTAGGGTTACTACAAGATCGTTGAGTTGGGTTGCCATATTCGCGGCAAACTCGTGGGTACACTAATGACCAATTTAACCATTATTTGTTCAGGCAAATAACGAAATATTATTTTTGTGGGTGACTACATTTATAAAATATAAAATTTTATTTGAAAAATTAACTCTTTTCTATTATATTCCAGAAAATACAATATTCTGAGGAATTTAATGAAAAAATTATGATTGCATTTAAAATATCACATACTAACTTAATTTGCCTTAATGGCTACTAAAGAAAACACTCATTTATGGCCCAATTTCCCATAATGTATTAATTATCAAAATAGCTTGTTTCTTATATTTATAATGTAATAAATAAACGAGTTAAAATTGTTGATTGGTGTCATATTTAAATTTAACATTAATTACTATAGCGTTGTATATAATCTGAGATTCCATTAGGTAAAATAGTTTTTATCATCCAAAATGATTGCATCGAAATTTTAATTTCGGAAAATTCCACTTTGGGTGAATCATCAAATGAATCACTGAATAACGATTAAAAGGGGAGATACCTCAAAAACTAGTTTTCAATACAGAGAAACTTTTGTAGCGACTTCACTAAATTTGAAATTAATTTCAATCCCTCAAAAATCAAGTGTCTCTTGGTTATTCCAGTTATGACGGAACATAGAAGTATAATTTCACATTTTTCTGAAAAATGTCTCTAAGCAAATAAATTATAATGATTAAACTGAGAGGAAATATAAAAGCACTCATAACAATAAGTAGATATTTATATACTTTCTCTTTTATTCAGGCATAAAATTACCTTCGGGCATCCCATGTGTTATTTTTAAAGTGCCTCAACACATAAAAATTGATTTAACGCGTAGTTCCGACAAAGTAGCTAATTTATGAATATTAACATCCGAAGTTTATAAATTGCCTTTAAAGGTCCACTGAGATTGTCATGTTGCATAAATTTTCTACAATGTCGATATTTCTGAGAATAAGCGGAATTAAAAAGTTTTGGTAATTAGGATATTTAGATGTAATTACTGACATGATTAAGACTCTTAATTGTATCCACCGTATATGGGATGAAAGAACATAAAATTTTAGAATCTTGAATCAGTTAATGAATGAAAATGATCAAAAATCATTTATTCTTCACTGCATACTTCTCTAAATTTTACTATAAAAATTATTATTTAAATGTATTATGTAATAACAAATTGAAATTTTAATATAACAAATTAAAGACCTCTTATATAATTCAGTAGCAGGGTATATTTTTGACAGCAGATAACAAAATTACTGATACAATGACACTTTCAGGTTTTAGAAAAATTAGTTTTTAAACATAAAGTTCTACCTTTAGAATTTTCTTCCTGGATGGTATTTCTTGTTAACCAAGTAATGTATTTCTTCCTGTAAACAAAATACAAGGTTCGTATTAAAATGCAACTTTTCACCCTCTTTTTCCTTATGATGTAAAATTCACAATTATTATTTTTATGTACAAAACTTAGTACTATAAATTAGATACAACATTTATAACAAATAAAATTTTAAAAAATCTCACCAAAATCCTTATGAAGGAGATTTAAAACAAGGACATTTCTTAATTGCTCTGAGTCATTTTGTTTGGAAAAATTTCCCGTGCAGAAAAAATATTTTCATTATCCTTCCAGCTTTCAGTCTCAATGGTTGGAAATTCAAACAGTTGTCGTTATTTTATTTTTCTTCTCGGAAAATCCACTTATTGTTTTTTTTTCAGAGCTTTTACTGAAGGCATGTTATTTTCCCGTTGACGTATTTCGAGTCGATAAAGTTTCAATACTAGATGGATTAATTCATCATCTCGCTTCTTTTCAACTTTTATGGTAATCACCAACTACTGATAAATTCAAATGCCTTTCAAAAGCAAGTTTTATTAATTTCCTGCAATATTTATTTTGAATCTATTGTTTCAGTATAAAAGCTGGAGCAACATTAAGAGCATTCAAAATCCAAAACAAAAACACTTCGAAATAGCAAAATGTAAATAAGTATAAGAAATATGAGATAAATAGAGTTCAATAGGTTGATTATTGATGTAAACATTGACACTGACGAAATAATTCAGCGAATCACAGTAGATGGCATGTCATAGTGAAGCATAGAAAACACTAGCTACAAAGCACGAGTAAACTCAAGTCTGTCCATAATGTGTTAGAACTTGGACTATCAACATCTACACGATGGGCAATTGTCTCATGAATGAAAATGTGGGTTCACACGAAACCAACTATTGCGCGCAATCATTGCCCTGTGATGTTGTCTCTGTATTGTCCTCATCTGAACAGTTGAGACAATGTCGTTAGGACAATGGCAAACGGTTGTCCCGACGGGACAACCATTTGCAACAGCCCCATTGTGATCACATTATTTTTCCGGAAGTAGGCGTGATCTTCTATTGTGCGAATAGTTTGTTTCGTGTGAACCCACCTTAATAAGAAGCATTTCCACGAAGACACTTATTGCGCGCAATAAAAGGTCACGCCTACCTCAGGACGATCACAAGATCGCAATGGGATTACGGTAAATGGTTGTTAATATTTGCGTGCAATAGCTAGTCTCGTGGGAACAATGTTATATGCTCAAAGAAGATGCTTCTAATTGGATTATTCGTTAGCCAAATATCCCTTAATCATACTATTTTATTCATTATTTTGCAGCATGCCTGTCTTGTCAATAATTTTACTGTCAGGAATAATTACATATTCGATCAATAATGAATTCGATTCATTATTGATCGAATATTGTAACTATAAACCACGCAGACCCGACTTACTCGTAATAAGATTCTACCTGCTTATTGGATATGTCTAAATATTTCTAGACAAAACTAGCTGAATATAAGACGGTTAGCAGTTTTAGATTTATTAATTGGCTGACGGTGAATCATTGGCACATTTAGATTTGATTACACGCCTTCCCTGCTGCGAAATCCAGATTCTTCCATCAGGCCATTGAAATATCCATAGTAAAATAAGCCTGTAAGATTGATTGTTCTTGAGGGAAGATAAATACAGACATTCAATATAATGCACTTCAACAAGAGAATTTTAAATCTCCTTTTCGATGTGACATTTGCAATGAAATTCTAATATTTCTTAAACTAAGCGAATTATTAATAAGTAGCCATTCAATAGTAGATAATTCCACAATAATATGACGATAAACTTATTTCATAGAGAAAATATATAATTCGGCCAAAAGTAGCTAACAACGAAGGTAAAAAGTGAGTTGGTTGGTTACCGTTTGGGGGGGAGTATGCCAGACAAGAACCATATTTGGCCAAACTGCACCATGCATATAGTTAAGCAGAACTTAAAGTCCTTTTAAAAATTGTATAAAATCATGTATGATTACATATATATATAAATAAAATTTAAAATGCATAGGTAAATGTATATGAATTTTAACTGTTGAAAAAATTAAATATTGGGTAAAATTATATAGCAGGTAAAAATGGCCAAAAGAAATTCAAGTCCAATAGACACAATACCTAAACAAAAGCAATTCACGTGCGTTTATCTTTCACACTATACAACTGATTTACATATTTTTTCTATTACGTAATTAAATAACTTCTCATTCAGTGAATAATTAGGAGGATAGTTACAGTACCTACGACTTCCATACAATTATAACGTCTGTGAATGAATTTTATGCATTTAACAATTCGATACTCTCAACTCATGAGAAATTCATTTAAGTCGTTAAACATGAAAAGAAATTATAAAATGCATAAAAATAATTCATTGTTATAATTATCATCTCCGAAATATCGGGGCTAAAAGGAAATTTCTGATGCATATTTCTGGAAAGAATGAGCATTTGCAGATTTTTAACTTCAGACATTTTAAATTCATAGGCAGGGCCATTAAGTATTCAAGATTAGCACTAAGTTAGACAAGAATCGTGATGGAATATGCGGTTAGAAAAACATCAATAAAATTTTATAATCATTTCTTTTGGAGAGCAAATTCTAAAAAATAATAGCGTACTTAATAAATTCACTAATCATCTGTATTATTGGTTCAATACTTTATATTTGTTATCGCACTTTAATGCTGGGCCCATTTAAGCTCTACGTGGAGCAGTTTTAGATATTCCATTACTTCCTATACATCCTATCAGTCATGATGTCAGATGTTTCAGTTGGATGTATAACTGTCCAACATTCTGAGAAGAAAAAAGTTCAAAATCTCATTTATTACAACTTTAATACATTTTTTCAATAACTTTTATTAATAACCTGAGATCATGATATTCAGGTAGCATAATATATTATGTTCAATATTTAAAAATAAAAGATTCATCATACAAGCAGTTTCAACAGGGATTTACAAAATATAAAAATGTATGTTTAATCAATTAGCATAACAATAAGACGTAAGCGAGTAGCAGTTTTAGCTAAAATATAAAATTAAATATAAAACAGATATAACGTTCAAAAAAATAGAAAATTGTTATATTGTTCCACACAATATTGCTAAGAATTATAGTTAATAACGATTGTAGTTTTATATTCTGTACAACAAGCAACTCAACATTTTAGAAACAGAGGATTCCATTTTCTCCATATGAAGTTTTGTTGCTAGTAATTTTCTGAGAAATAGTTTCCAGACTTTTTCTTATTCTTTTTAGATCTCTTCTTAAGTTTTGTTAAGTTTTGATGTCTCACTTCTGATTTGTGTAAAGTCGATCGCACATATTCGATGCCTTGTCTATCGCCCAGAATGAGAATCATCCTTTGAAGAGCGCAGATTCCAGAATCCTCACTTTGTTGACTTAAATTATCCATATATTCTTCGCTGTTTTGTAATTTATCAGAAGTCCTTACATGGTCATTTGAAGAATTAAAACATTTTAGTAAACTATCTACCATAGGAAGGGTATTTTTGTTCATTTTAGATGCAGCCATCTCGTCAACAGATGAAATTTCAGTTGTGAAAGCAGTAGTATCGATATCTTTATTGGCACACATTCTTTCGCTAGTAATATCTGAATTCTTATTTGCAAGATTGGGATACTTTAAACAACAACAATGGCTGGGTGAAATGTTTCTATCCTTTTTAAATGGAATTAGCAAGCTAGTCATGTCCTGCGATTCTACAGATTTTGAAGAAAAGTTTTTCGTCGGAAACAATTCATTTTTAATATGGAGTGATATGTTCTCCGAAAGAGGATTCGAATTCAAGTCGATAAATTCTGGTAAGTTTCCGACTCTTGTTCCTATTTGTCTGTTAATGGTCTCAACAGCAAAGGGAATATGATCAGTTCGTGAATGGGCAGACAAATATATATCACCCGACTCGTTGAAATCTTTTTCAAAAAATATCTTTTCATGAGACTTCAAATTTACATTGTTTTCAATAATGTTTAAAGAAAATGGTTTCATATTTGATAGAGAACATTCACGTTGAATTTCGGTTTCAAAGTTTGAGGAATGTTTGGTTAATTCACCACAGTATGTGTCACTGATTTTACCTTTTTGTTCAGGAAAAATAAGCTTAGTTGGTAAATTGCAACCACCGTTAATTTTAATTTCTTTAAAGGAATCAAAAGTCGTACACTTTTCAAAAATTTCCATGAATCTTTCCGATTTAGGATCACATAGCCTTTTCAAATCTTCTAATAATAAATCAGCTTCGTAAGCCTCTATAGAATATTGATAGCTTAACGGAACGATTATATAATTGTCCAAATTATTTATGTGAAATTTAGTCCATTGTTTAGAAACGTACTTATACTCAGGCAACAAAGTCTTTTTAAACTGATGAAAGTTTACAGATGCTTCTTTCATTGAATTAATATTTTTAGATTCAGCGAAAAGATCCAGAAACCATGCTAACATAAAATAGCTTTTTGCCGTTCTTTTGAGTTCAGTCCACCCACCTTCTTTATAAAATGTGTCTGTAAATTTATCAAAATGCATGGCCCAAAAGAGGTGACCGTAAGTTACTACGTCTATAACATTAGTGGTTTCAAAATAAATGTGTACACACAAGGTTATAACAAAAGCCAAAGTAGAAAGCATTCGTTCAAAAACTGTAAGATGTCCAAATAAGTCATTTCGACCACATACTTGAATTATATAATCGTAGCAATCTGATAAAGAGTTCAAACTTTTGATCCTTTCAGCTGTTAAATCCTTTAAATATATTGTTTTGAAGGATATAAATCGGCAAAGCAGAGCTTCGTAAAACAGCACATCGCATACTTCCATGTAACTGTCAATTTTGTAGCATTCATCACCGTAAATCTGAAAAATACTAGGCTTAGTTTCCCCAAAGCTCGTGAATACTCTAGAAAATATATCATAAGCAAAAATTTCTATTTTTAAATCAGATGCCATTCTTATGCAGTCAAGAAATACATATACGTACTATGCCTTCACCTCAACGTAAATCAATGAAACATACAAGTAACAATGGAATTCAGAAGTGAATTGCGACATGCAATGCTGCAATATTAAAAGTGAGTTCACTCGAGGCCAACAATTGCGCGCAATCGTTGTCCCTGTATGTCCTCGTATGAACAGTTGTGACAATGACGTTAAGACAATAGCCAATGATTGTCCCATTGTGGCCACGTGATTTTTCTGGAAGTAGGCGTGATCTTCTATTGCGCGCAATAGTTGACCTCGTGTGAACTCGAGCAGATTTAAAAGTTTTCTGAACAGAAATCTGCCTCTGCGCATGCTCAAATTTAACTGAAAAAAAAAAGTAATTTTCCGCTTGTTGCTTAGTAAAAAATAGAGAAAATTTTTTCGAATGCGGAAATCGAAAAACAGCGCCACAGAAGATTTTAAGAAATTTAATATACGAGTTTAGGAATTTTACCAGCTGCTAAAAGAAATCGAAGGTTTTTCAAGTGGTATGACTTAATCCCTTCCCAAACAAAAATTAAAAACATTTAAAACCAATGTTTTAAATTGATGTTTTTAATTTATAGTTAAAACTTTATAATCCAAACTCTGAAAATAGTATTAATTTTTAGAGTTTTTTATAGTTCCAGATTCAATGGATCTCTTAAAAAAATGGCAGTAAAATTAATACGTCTAAATTATTATTTTAAGAACATAAATTATGAGAGTACGGTTATGTTTTCTTTGTTTTTTTAAGCGGAACAAAGATAAATTTTAATTTTTGTAAGATTTCAAATGCCTTGTTTGAAAAAATACTAGTAGTTAGTTTTAAAGTATCATAAATGCAGTTCAACTCTTTAAATTTAGTATTATAGTTTTTAATTAATAATTTCCAAAACTTTGGTGGGTTATTTTGATTTTGTTCATCTTCACCTGATGAATTCATTATAATTAAAATTTATAAACTTGTTAGCAAGCGATAGCAAGTTTTCGAAGAAAAATATATGCATATAATAATCACAATGCAAACAGCGGTCATGTTTTATGGAATAAACAATGAAAATATCTTTATTTCTATTATTTTCCCCAGCTCAGTGTATAACGATCAGAAAATTGTTATCGATTAGAGCCTGTCAGGTGAATATTTATCTATAAATAATTTTCTAATTCCCATTAACATTATATGAGCGTTCTCTCGCTATTCGCTTCTATACGATTCAAATTTAAACTTATAATTTGTTATTACTGTTTTACCGTATATAAGATTCAAAAATCGATGCTAGAGATAATTTAATTCTTACATTCTTTTTTTGAAGATTGGAAAACATGGTATTAATTTTTAAAACCGAAAAATACTGAGCTACCTGATTAAAAAAAACATACCATTGCTGTAAATGGAATATTGTAAAGTACCGATTTGTTTGGAGGATGAAAACTCGGGAACAGGTGATTATTTATTTCCTTTTGGCAATGGTAACCTCATGTCACATTCTGGTATCTGTTAAGGAAAACTCTTAAATTCTGAACTCGATTTCTAGAAATATAGGGCGTATATTGTAGCTCGGTGAGTGTTAAATTTGTCAAGGTTGTAAAACTCTACTGTTAATGGAATGTATAAACTTGGAGAGAGGATAGCAGCCCAAATATCATCGCCCAAGATTCGAAATTGCAATGTCTGGCCCTAAATAGTTCTTGAAGAGCTTTAAAATTTGGCGCTTATTAACTAAACTGATCTAACTTCCTTTTTACTTTATGCAAGCTTTTCCTTTTAGTTTTCAACATGTTAGCTGCAACAACTCTAACATTTCTGACTATCTATTTAATTAAATCACCATACTTTTCCATCTCTTAACTACAGAACAGATGTAGTTGTTTAATCAGAAGGTAGATGTTAATAACCGGCGATTCCCGCGACAAAAGCAAAACACATTTGGAATAGAAATATCGAATTTGGTGTATTCCTCATCATCTCACCATAGATGAAAATTATGATTTGTAGCTATAAAATGAGTTGTTAATGAACTAAAATCCCTTAAAAGATTAAAAATATAAAAAGGAGTGTTATAGATAGCATGCAAACTGCGTTTCCGCAAAACTGAAAATTCTTCGTTATGATATTATAGCTTCATTTCGTAAAGAAATATTTGACTTGATTACTTCCCTTCCCTAATAAAACTTTCATTATAAATCTAGATTATCATAAATAAATTTCAGTTGATAATTTGATTATAAATTTTGGGCTTCCTAATCTATGCAATCAAAAATCTGTAACTTCAAAGTCGTTTAGATTCTTAACCATTTAAAAGGTTTAGAAAGTACATAAACCACCATTTTAGCATCCATGACGAACTGCTGCACCAATTATGAGTACAATAATCTCTTATTAGCTTCAAAATCATATATATATATATATATATATATATATATATATATATATATATA
>JAOUZG010039019.1:152617-238074 GCA_026289955.1 Argiope argentata | reverse complement strand
TTCGAGAAGAAGTAACACATAAATCGTTTCTATTACTGCCAAAAAAAGATGTTAAATTGTAACTTAATTCCAAATCCGAACTTTTTGTAAAATATTCTTTGCTGTTTTGAATTTGTTGACTCAAATTTCCGTCACATATATTATTGCATCTTTTTAAAGAGTATTTATCTAAATTTTCCTCATTTTCTATCCTTGATATTCCCACTTCACAAGCAAGTTTTTTACAACTTTCGAAACTTTCACTCATATTTGTGACCTTGGTTTTTAATTTCTCGCTAGATTTCGGAGATTCATCATTAAATTTCGATTTAAAATCTTGCCTCTGATTTGGGATTTTATCGCAAAATGTTTCGTTGATTGTAATATTTTGAAATCGGAAATCTTTAGTAGTTTTTATCGCTGTACATTTATCGGATGCTTTTGTAGATGCTATCCTGGTAGAGTAAAATCTTTCTTGAAATTTCTCGTCCGATGTATCGAAGTCATCATATTCCAAAGTTGGATTACATAATTGCTTCAGATTTTGCAGTAAAAATTCAGCTTCTACAAAATTTACTGACTCTTGATAACTTATTGGAATTCTTTCGTATTTTTCAAAGTTTTTAATGTGAAACTCAATCCATAATTTCGAAATGTGGCATTTATCCTTATTTTTAGATTTAACAGCATTTTTAAAACGACCATAATTTACCGACATTTCTTTCGATATGCATAGATTAAAATTTGGATTTGAGCTTAAGTGCAGAAAACGATAAGTTTCATCCAAAAATTCATAAGATTTTGCAACTTTTTTAAGCTCTCTCCACCCACCTTTTTCGTAAAATATTTCAGTAAATTTATCAAAATACATCGCCCAAATTTTGTAACCATGGCTTGAAACATCTACTGGCAAAGAACAGTAAAAATAATCGATATAACACACATATATAATAAAACCAATAGTTGAAAGCATCCGCTCAAAAATTGATAAATGACCAAACAAATCCTCTCTGTCACATATGCAAGTTAAATGATCATAACAATCAGACAGCGATTTCCAACTTTGAGCTTTTTTAAAATCTAATTCCTCGTAATATATTTTTGCAAATAACTGAACACGGCTGGTGACAGCTTTTTGATATAAAACATCACAAACTTCTTGATAAATATTATCTTTCTTGCATTCATCTTCATAAATCTTTAAAATATTCCGCTTATCTAAAAAACCTTCTCTAAACAATGTACTATAGAAGCAGTGGCATGCAAATATTTCTATCTTCAAATCAGATGACATATTTGCTGAATTAAGAACAATCGTGTACACGTTACTTCATTACCTCATTTCATTGTATGGCGATACAATGAGGTAACGGCACTCACTGCATCGCCATTTCTCTAGTATTGCCAACCTTTGAATTCTTGATGAGTAACTATTTTTGAATATTCAACAAATATCGAACAAATGCTCTGAATAATTACATTTCAAGTTAATGTGATCAACCGCGAAAAGGATTCAAAAACAAAACAGAAGAAAAACAATTTTTAAAATCTGAAAAATAAAATAAAATCTGCAGTGTAATGAGTATGGTAAAAAATCTGACTTGAATGTTTGCCCTGTTTACTGTTGTGAAATACGTTTGCGATATTTTTGATATACAAATATTGAGTTTGAAGATACACCAGAAATTCTGAAGCCAGCCGAAAAATGTGATATTCTGTGCTATAAAATTTGCGAATATCCATTAGAAGAATTTAAATTAATGACAAGAAAGATACATTTGTTCAGTAGATATTCAGATTAATCAATACACCCAATAAATTCAGATGAGTTTGCTCATGAATATTCAGAAAAATTGCTCATTATGAGTCTATATCGGCTTAGATTTAATCTGATGGGTGTCAAAGTATCGAACCCGAAGTGTCCAGATTCAAAACCCGATTTCAGCGGAAAAGTATCATGAATGCGGACTTGATACATCTTATATCTACCAGAAGAATAACTCATCTTTAGATCTGCCAGAAGAATAACTCATCTTTCTGGTAAAGTACTGGAATTTGGTATGAAGGAGCTCCGATTGAGTTAAAGCATATTGCATCTGGATTTGGTTCAATATTTTTAGACCGATTCCAAAATAAATCTCTTGATTTTTAGCCCTTTGTACTCGAATGGTGGACGAGGCCTCTCGCTCACCATTCAAGACCAAACATCGTTTTTAAGTTTTATTTATTTATTTTTCAATTTCGATTGTTAAAAGAGGATACAGAATGGTAAAAAGATGTAGATTATTTTTTTAAAAAAATTCGATTAAAAACAATTATGTAATTAAAAAAGAAATTCAAGCTTAAAACAATAATGCAATTAAGTAAGCCAAAAGAACTGGTATAGCAGCTCGTATGCAAATAATGGAGGCTTCAGCCAATCAACGTAACACGAGAGAGAATATATTCATGAAGAGCCTTCGATCTGTACGTATTTGCTCGTATTTGCTCATATTTGGGGGGGGGGGGTTAGGGTACTAACTTACCTGTTGATTTTGGATAAATCTCATGAAAATGTCATTTCTTCAGTGAACAGAATGCATATTGATATATTTAATTAGACACTTTTCTATTTTATTACTAACATTTATTTTTGTTTGAAAATTTGTTTTTCTATTGTAAAACTACATACCACTCTTTAAATTTCAATAACTAGTTTTCATTATTTTTAATTAAACAAACTATGGGGAACGAAGGGCTAACTGATAATTACATCAGTTAGATACTTATTTCATGGGATCATTTTTAAGAAGGGAGATAATTGACCCTTAGTATATCTAATTAAAGTTTTGATTGGTAATTTTTTCAAAATTCGTATATCCCGTGTCATAATAAAAATCACAAGTGTAATAAAATGCTCCCACGGGCTTTTCAATGAAATCAGTTTCGGATCTACAGCTTGAAACTGACACTACAATCCATTGGTTGTCCACTAAAAATCCCGTCATCGAATACACAATCCATTGGTTGTCCACTAAAAATCCCGTCATCGAATACACAATCCATTGGTTGTCCACTAAAAATCCCGTCATCGAATATTGAAACATACAAATTTAAATTACATCAAGTTTAAAATTGTTGTTACAGTTTCTATTAACTTTTAGGGATAAGGCGTATCACCAGCGTATCGCGTATATCTGACTTTTGATTTACTTTTTATTGTTTTTTCAATAACTCGTGACAAAATTCGTTTGATTAGTCAAAAAACGAAACATAATTTTTTTTAATATGTGCATTAAAATTAATTTTATAATTTGTTAACGATAATGAACTTCAATGATAAACTCTTATTTGATGTTTCATGATGATTGATTGTTTAAATTATTGATGTTTAAAAACTGAATCCGTTTCTCTTATTTCAATGACGAGTGTTCTAAAACGTATATTTTTTACCTTGGCTTTTGATAGAAATTATAACGACAAAATTATTCTTAAAATAGATAGTTTTCAAGTTATATTGGAAGTTGTAACAGGTACTTTCGATTCATATTTTCAAACGAATGATGACAATGACGAATTTTTTCAGGAGTAATAATAAGTTATCGAATTCGAGCAATTTCCATTTTTAAATTCAAAAAATGATTAATTTTTCTCTGCACTGAAATTTTTTAAAATTTCAAATTTCGCCTGTTACTTTTTCAACATAAGAAACGACGGAAAATGTTAATTAGGTTTTTGTTATTCTTAAATGCTCTTCTTGATGTAATTGCAATCAAATGTCAAGTTTGACGCATGCATGAATAATTCGCTTTTCAGGATTTAATACCTCAATAGGCTTATTTTTGTCTAGTTTTTTTAGTTCAGTATTCATTTTTCTACCTATCTGATAGCTTTTCTATACACTTCAAAATTTGAACATTGCTCAGATGACGAGAATAACATCTAAATAGCGCTCTTTCTCACATCCACTCTGATTTCCCATGAAGAGACGAAAACAACAATATCTATCTAAACCTATTTCACAGAAATTTACATATTTATAAAAAACATAAGATTTCCAAATTAATGTCTATTCATTATTTAGCATCAATTATGCGGAAAAAAATCAATTGTATTTCTCAAATATTTTTAAACATAATTATTACTTACGAATAGGTAGATTTTATCAACAATATTTCATTTTAAACCTGTATTTGTTGCGAAAATTTGTAAATGTCGGTTAAGAATAGTTTTAATTTTGGATAAAATTTGCACACTTAAAAATCATATTCATATTCAACAGTCTTAATTGCCCATGTTTGAGACTCCGCCTTCTTGAAAATGTCGTAAAATAAGATAAGACCGGCTTATACTGTGAATGACTGATTCGAAGATTAATCCTTTCCACTCCAAAAAATAGTTAGATGCAAATTTATTCACCTAATACAAAGTTTGTTTATTGCTATGAAAAATAAATATACATAATTCTTTTAAAAATTAATATACATCGCTTAACCATTATGTAGGCGTTTTTAACAATTAAATTTGAAAAATAAATAAAACAAAATGATGCACAATCTTAAATGATGAGTCAGAGGCACCATCGGAGTGCAAAGGGTTAAATGTCAAGTATCATTCAATTTAAAATTCATAAAGAGGAAACACATAGGAAGTTTAAATAAATTTAATAATTATCTTTTACAATGAATAAAATATTGATTACTTTACTATTTAACGATCTGAATAGCATTCGTCTAACAATAAAAGTAAATATTGACAGAAATTCATAAGAAAATCATTTGTATTAAAATTATAGTTTATCAAATCTATTAACTTCCTAATCCCTAGGAAAAGCTGTTTAACTATTAGGATAAAGGAGTGGTTATGCATTTGAAAAAGATTATCAGAAAAAATCTTATTTTTTTAATCAAGCCCGAGTAAATGATACTTTAAACTGCTGAAGTTAAAATATTAAAATATACTTCAATGGCATTTAATCCTTTTTTACAGCGAATCTTGCCTTAAAAAAGTATCAATTATTAGACTTATTAGGCTTTTTCTTTTTAGATTTTTTCTTTTTTTTATTTGGAACAGCTTGTACCTTTCGGGGGATATCTTCGTTATTTTGTAGCTCCTGTACGTTTTGGGGAGTTTCTTCTTTAGCTATTAGATCCTGATGTACTAATTTTGCTCTTTGTCTGTCGCTTAAAATCAAAATCATTCTTAAAAAAATGTTAATGTCGCGATCATCCTGTTCTTTTCTTAAATCTTCTCGTGCTTTCTCAACTTTCTCCACTTCATCACCTATACTTCCACACTGATTTGCAAAATCGATGATTTTTGGCTTGAGAAAAGTATTTGGAGTAATGATTATGTTACATTCAGGCACACCCATTTGGCTTGTCGATAAAATGTCCGCTTCTTTGATAATTTCACTTTGTTCCTCTCCTTTCTTTGAATAACAGACCATTTCCAAATTCTTGTCATTGTTTACCTTTTTAACTTTACCGTTTGTATCTTGACTTTTAGAGCAAAAGTTCGAGGTATTTTCAACTTTATATGTATATTGAAGAGTTTTATTCACTTGTTCTGTAGATGAAACCTCAGTTGGAGTTGGAGATTTAATTTGTCTTTCTATGTTACTTGAATATAAATTGTCTATAAACTGTGTAGAAGGAATAAGTGAAGAATTTTCATCCATGTCAGATTCATTCATTTTGCTTGTAGATGTGATTTCCATTCTAGAAATTTCTCTTCGATCGTCTCCATTCTTTGAATAACTCATTTCCACACTCTTCTCATTGCTTATCTCTTTATCTTTGTCGCTTGCATCTTCATTTTCTATGCAAAATTTCTTTGCTTCTCTAACTTCGAATTTAGCTTTCCTATTGTGATAAGATTTATCAGTCTGGTCTGTTAATAAGACTTCGGATGATGTCGGAGTTTCCTTTGGCATTTCTGTGTTACTTGAATATAAATTGTCTATAAATGA
Source organism: Argiope argentata (assembly GCA_026289955.1). Lineage (NCBI taxonomy): Eukaryota > Metazoa > Arthropoda > Arachnida > Araneae > Araneidae > Argiope > Argiope argentata. The sequence continues at coordinate 232,145 of JAOUZG010039019.1, read as the reverse complement.
GTCTATGAACTGTTGTGTAGGGAGAATACACAAAGAAGAATTTTCATCCTTGTTGGATTTCATCTTCTGGCTGGTTGGTGTGATCTCCGTTCTCCTAGCAATTTCAGTTTGTTTGCCTATATTCTTTGAATGACTCACTTCCATAATCTTTTCTTTGCTTACCGCTTCATCATTGCTACTTATATCTTCATTTATTGAGCTGGAATGCGTTGTTTGTAGATCATCACTGTTGTTTCCATTGACTACAGGTTCAGTGGAGGTTTCTGCACATTTTATTTCTTTAGAGAAAGTACTTTCTTCTGAAATAAGATCATGAAGTTTTATCATCATTTTCATCGAATTTTCTAAAACCAAAGCAGTATTATAATTACAAATAAACGGAAATTTAATATGACTATCCAGTTGTTCTATGCGATGTTTTATCCAGAGTTTTGAAATAGGAACTTTCTTCTTTTGTTTATTTTTAAGTTCATCACAAACTGAATCCCTAAAATCCCAATAATTTTCTACTGGCCCCTTCAATAAATAAATTGGTTTAACATTAAATAAGAAAATAGGATCAGCAACCTTATTATAAGATTCTGCTACTTTTTTTAGTTGTTTCCATCCACCTTCCTTATAAAATTCTTCAGTAAATTTATCGAAATACATTGTCCAAAGTATGTGGCCATAAGTTAATACATACACATTATCTTGTTCATAAATACGTTGACAGAAATCTAAAACAAAACCACAAGTAGCAAACATTCTTTCGAAAACTGTTAGGTGACCAAACCAGTGAGGACAATCGCATATATAAATTAAATAGTCGTAGCACTCAGATAGAGATTTTAAACTTTTAACCATTTCGTCTGTAAAATATTCCATATATATCCCATTAAACATGAAACGACGAAGTGTGACAGGTAACAGCAAGGTAAGCTCACATGCTTCTGAAACATTTTCAATTTTGTAGCAATCTTCTCCATAAATCTGATGAATGTCGAAATTTTCTTTTCCTATAATTGCCTTGGTCCATAAATGATAAAATATATTGTGTGCAAAGATTTCCATTTTTAAATCTAATGCCATCTTTACACAGCCAAAAGACATATCTTCATTCCTCAGTAATTAGTTTTGTTTTGGGTTTTTTTTTTCAAGAAACGACTATGCTCCTTGCACTTAATATGTGTTGCCATTAGTGCTAATTGCTACTATTTCTCAGCTCTCAATAAGTTCACACAAATACATCGAAAGATTCAAAGTGAAAATGATCTAATCATACCATCAATAAAGAAGAAAGGACAAAATCAAATATATTTTATTACATTTTATTGAAAAGAATGATATGGAACCTTGCCAATCACAATATCAATTATATGCATAGTTACAGCATTTTAAGTATCTCTTATGTGTAATATTATTTATGTATTCTTTGTATTATATGTTTTGATTGAGACATTCTGCTTCGAAACAACATAAGATATCTTACACTAGATAACCTCTGTTATGAAAGAGCCCAGCGATGATGGCACTTAAATTTGTATCTTAATTTTCCACAGATTCATACGAGTTTCAGTTTTAATTGCATAAACGTACCTTTGAAATGCTCTATTGGAACTATTTGGGTCGTATTTCATAATTTTGAGCTTTGGTCAGATGGCGTAAACGGCAGTTCAGCGGATACTCGCATTTCGAAAGTTCCATTTTAAACAAATACGAAGAAGCTTGATTCTCAATAAATGACAAGGGCCCCAGAGCTATAAACACGTTGTATCATCTTTGAAATGCAATATTTCGGATCCAGTGTCTAGTAATTTCGAAGCTATGGCACAACAAAATTCTAAAATTAGGACCTTCAACTTATAGAATTAGATTCTATTGGAACCAATTCTAAATATAATCCTGCTCTGCTAAATTATCGTTTCCTTTTTGAAGTTTTTGGGGTCTGATTTAGAACTCGCATGAATTTAGAGCTAATTTATAACTGGCATTAGGGTAAAGGTTCAAAATTGACATACGCTCGCAAAACTTCCATGGCATAATGACCCGAAAACTTTTGACAAGCTATGAAATAACAGAATCAAGTGCTAATTCTTGTTCTTCAATCATAGGAAACTATAGAGTTAGGCCAACATGACATCAGTGTATAGTAGAATATTAGTAGATAATTACGAGCGACAATTTTGCGAGCGACAATTTAAAATATCCAATCTCAAATGCTCGACAACTGCTGCAACGTAACGTATGATTAAGCGATTAATGATTTATTTCTATTTAAAATATATTGTTTTGCTCTCTCTCTCTCTCTCTCTCTCTCTCTCTCTCTCTCTCTCTCTCTCTAGTATAAAAGTATAGTGTGAGTTCAGTCGGATGGCATTAAATTTATTAATTTTGTGATATCCCTACAGGTTCAATTTGTGTTAAATAAACTTTTAATGCTTAGTATAATTATTTTTTTGTAAAATTATAGTGATAATGTAAAGCCATTCATTTCTAATAAAGATTGCACAATAAAGACCATTGAAACCGTGCTTTCCTCAATCAGTTATCTCATTTAAATTTCCTGTTAATGTGACTGTAAAAAATTATTGTAGCCTGGTCACACAATAATTTATCTGATAGTGAAGATTGTAGCTTGGGTGAAATGACTTTTATGTGGTTTATTGGTAACATTAACAAAAAAGGCATATGATAACGTTATAGTGTAATAGGCCTGGAGAACTACACATAAAATTTCTCGGGAGAGAGCCGTGATCACACTCCTTCTAGTACCCGAGTCGAGTTCACTTCTACTGAAACATCATACTAATATAAACAGTGAGGCCACGTGGTGTTTTCATGATTGGCAGCTGGTCCCACTCCGAGAAGACCACGTGATTGACTGAATTCTTTACAGTGACCCGCATACACGAAGAATCTTTTGTCGAATTCAAACTTGGAGCCAAGAACCAGTTTCGAAACCCAGGCTAAGCCACTAGGCCATCACTGCTAATTTTGGTGCTGTGAGATTCTTTAGGAATATCTACCCATCTGTTTTAGATGCAACAATTCGATTTGGATATAAGACATCCATAACTATGTCATTTTATTAAATTCTCCCTTTTTTAAAAGAAAATTCTCCATCCAAAATTCTTCCCATCACCATTGTGTACATTTCCTTTACAATATTGAAATCCCTAAAATAATTTTCTTTCTAAATTATAATCTCTCCATGCAATTCAAGCTTTATTTAGATGTATACATTTGAATTGTAGAAAAATGAGTCTTATGCTCATGATTTTATGTCGCTTACGTTTCCTCTGACTTCTCTTATTATTATCGAATTTTACACTTTTATTCATCGAATCCGAATTTTTTGGAATGCATATTATATAAAAAGCTGAAAACCTCATTATATATAATATGTATTTAAGTATTTCTATATAAATATTATCAAAAAAATCCCTTTTATCTCCTGGAGCTGTATTTTAAATAAAAAATATCAATATCCGCAATCATGAAATCACGCAGTTGCTTGAAAAATTGCAGGTTGTATCGACGATTTTTAAAAATCACCAAATATTTTTATATTTTATACGAGTTAATTTTTAAAAAAAACTTTTAAGAAACAGGCAAGGTTTAATTAAACATTGCCAAAGGCATCAGTGGTGCAGTATGGGTAAAAAATAAATATAACTAGTAAGAAACATATCCCCAGTAAAAAATAATAACAACCCAAAATAAGAAAAAAAATTTGTGTGAAATAGTTTTAATAAAAAATAATCAACTGTTAAATTTATTATTAAAAAATCTGCCTCATTTTTTCATATTATTAGTTAGCATAATTTAAAAAAACGTTCAATAATTTTTATTTCTGTAACGTATAAATCATCTATGAAATTTGCCTTTCTGATATTCTATCTACCCTTTCTCCCATCGTCATAAATATGATTGATTGACAATAACTAGTTAATGGCGCCATTACTGGCCACAGATGTATTCCTCTCGTGGAGTTCAATGAACGAACAATATTAATAGGTTCTATTTTGAGTGGTTCTTAATGAGGTTATTTTGACTGATCCTATGTTATTGTTTGCAGCGCTTTGATCACTTAACGCTTTGAGCAGTGGTTACTTTTTTGGAACACTAGGGACAGGCTGGCGCATTTTATGCAACATATCTACTCTTATTTGATTATGAACAACTTATGATAAAATTAGTTTATCTTATGTTAAAGTTATGTTTAGAATTTACCTATAATAAATTTATACAACTTATGAAAAAATTATACAACTTACAGTAAAATTAGACAACTTATGAAAAAATTACACAACTTATGAAAAAATTATACAACTCATAGTAAAATTAGACAACTTATGAAAGAATTATACAACTCATAGTAAAATTAGAAAACTTATGAAAAAATTATACAACTTATAATAAAATTAGACAACTTATGATAAATTTAGATTAGATGTTAAACAGATAAATTCTGGGCACGGAATAGATATAAACATCTTAAATGATTTTTTTTTCAGGTTTAAATTTGAAAGCATGGTATAATTCTACTCTCTAATTTAAGTCTAATTATTTATCTCTGATGCAAAAATAATTAAATTATTGCCATAATTAGTAAATTTTAAATCCTAAATTCGGCGATTTTGGTGAAAATACTTAGATACTATTTATTAAAATGCTGATATTCTAGTAGTAAATGCTGTACAAAACTAACATAAAACTATTGTTGAAATCGAATCCCTTAGGTTTTTATTAGTGTTTAATTAATTAGAATCAGCAATCAAGTTGGAAAGAAAATGTTCTTTAAGATTTTTACTAACAATAAAAAGAATTTAATAATATTATAATAAATGTGTGGTTTGGCTAATTTAGAGTGTGAAGGCACAAAAGCTACTTTTGATGGCAATTACTAATCTCAATGGTGAAAGATGCAAAGAGAAATTTCGAAATACAAACTTTTATTATAAAATTATAAAAACTGAAACAAATAATTATAAATTAAAGGTTGTTTTTGTATTAAGAGATTATGTAAAAAATCAATAACTTAGTCATTACTATTTTCGCAAGATGTAGATTTAAATATGTAACTGAATTGTGTTACTTGTAATAAACTGTATAATTATTAAAACCCATAAATTTCGATTTAAGTTATCTGAAATTTTGGTTTTTAGGTTCTTTAGGGATGTAATTAAACCGCTGTGGCCTAGTGGTAAGCTCTTGGTTCGTAAACCGTCGAGTTCCAGGTTCGAGACCCGATTCCACTAAAGAACCTTGTTGGTGTCGTCCTCGTCATCTGATCGTGGTTCAAAATTGCAAAGTCCGTCCTAAAATAACCCTAGTGTTGCTTTACAACGGGGTGTTAAATAAATAACTAAATTAAACCAATTTAATTACATATGTATACACATTTCATTTACATAAAACACTCCAAATGTTATTATATATATATATATATATATATATATATATATATATATATATATATAATACAATTCGATTTAGTTCAGAAATTAAAAACTGATTTCAAAATTTTCCGGTGTGAATGATGAAAGGGGATAAAATTTGATTTGAAATGTCCTATGTTTCTACATTTAAATTTTAAAAATTATAATGTTAAAAAGGAAGATAATTTTAATCCTTTTGGAACTGATACGCAGGATTGCATCTTCGTTTTTGTTATTGATTTTTATTTTGCTAAGAATTACTTTACCAGTACATAGTGTTAAATATGGCAAAACTTAGGGCTCTACATCATAGATGAGCATTACTGTTTAAGAATTTAGGAGACTGAAATATTAGGAAGAGTTTTATAAAACCTCTTAAACTCGGGTGTATCAGAAGGTAAAATATTTCAAAATATGAAACAAGGCTTGGAAACTCAGCGAAAATATAAAACAACATAAAATAATTGCATAGTAAATATAGATCATAAATTTGATTATCGTTTTAATTGATCGATGAATCTATCAATATGTAATTAGAAATTCAAATGCACAATCAAATATGTATTTTCTTTATGTACATATAAATAGGTTAAATATTAAACCGGTCTGAAAAAAATCACAAAATTTTGCCACCGTAATTAAATAATCACATGCTTCCAGAAAATTATTATCATTTGTGCATACATCACCATAAAATTCAAGAATATACACCTTTATAATAATAGCTCCGATTATCTGCGTATTGCAACATGCCCTATAAAAGAATTTATTAGCAAAAAAATCTATACTTAAGTCAGCCACCATATCTAATAAAGTATCAATAAATGCACACAAATTTCTAGAGTGCAAAATACGGCAACAATGAGGGAGGACTCGTGTTTAAACTTTTAATACATTGACTAAATTTTAATTACTAATTAAAATACTAATTTTTAATTACGAATTATTTGCTGATATTTATTTATCGTCCTACTGTTGTTGCATTATAATGTAATTAATCTTTCAAAGAATATCAAAATATATATTGGAATACTTATAATCTCATAACAATTGAGAAATAAATTATGTTCATAATTAAACATAAGATGGTATTTGGATACAGCAAACGTTTTGGAAACAACTTCTGTAAAATATATTCATTTATCATCAAGGCTAACTTGTTACGTAGATTTGTGGTAAAAAGGCGTTATGTTACGTAGATTTGTGGTAAAAATGAATGACCGTTCCGTAGCAAATAACAATAAGGAACAGTGGACTACTTGAAATAGACCTCTATTACAAACATAACATGCAAGGAACTTACTTCAAACGTGATGGAACAGTTAAATCATTGTTTAAACCATCGGTTAAACCAAAAAAATTTTAATTATGTCTCGTTTTGGAATAATATAAAAATTATTTGGGGACAAATGTCGAATTTTTCAACGGAGTCATATGAAAAGGTCTACTCCTAGGTTGGCAGAATTCTGTGTTTACACATATTAAAATAACGACTTCTGTTCTAATTCAAATACTTAACATAGACCTCTTTTCTGTAAAATTGAGCGATATTTTAGGGTAAAACATAAAACTTTTCTCGAGATCTTATTAATAATGTAGAGAATCTACTATCGAATATGAATATATAATTGAAAATCTATTTGAATCTAATATATCTGAATCTAATATAATTTCGCACCACTTAAAGAATTCAAACAAAATCTGACACACGTATTCCATAGCAACTAAAAAGATTTTTTGCGCTATTAAAGGGCTTATATTATCATCTAAAGAGAGTATCTTTATCTGTTGTAATAATCTTTACATTTAAAAAATTAGCCTCTTAATGACAAATATCTTTTCTAAATGAATATTTCTTTCATTTTAATCATTTTTAAATTAACGTAAATGCATTTTTTTAAGATGTCTACTCTTTTCGTAGAAGTATTAAACATATTTTACTGCTTAATTGCATATATCTGTCGTTTTGGATTAATATAAGAAATGGTAACTTAAGTAGGTTGGATTAATATAAGAAATGGTAACTTAAGTAGGTTGGATTAATATAAGAAATGGTAACTTGAAGAAATGCTCTTCAAAGCTATACTATATTAATTGGCATATTTTATCTGTATAATTAAAAATTCATTTTAAATGTTTTATACGCATTTTCTATGCATAACCAGATAGATTGAAATGTGACTTTCAAGTGTATATTTGCCATCCATTTTGCCTTTAACGTTGTAATAAAAAAAAATTCATACGATAACATTCAGGGAGAAATTGCCTCGAAATCATTCAACTTTGACAACTGTGCATTTATCTTAAGTAAAGACGATACGGATTTTCTCACAAACACGGTTTCAGATTCAAACCCTTACTTTAAAAGGATTGCAACTGAAGATACTAACACATGTAACCAAAAAAATCTTGCCTCTAATTATGTACTAATTTTTATCAAAACAGCAAATATAAAATCAATTCTACGGGATATTCTTTTTATTTCGTTCCTTACTCTATGACTTGAAAGCAGAAGGAGTAATAATAACGAGAATGATTACTCGAATGGTTATTACCCCGGCCTATTAAATAAGTTGGACCAGATGACAACCAATATTGGTACAAGATACCAAGAAAGGAACTTTTATTTTATTAAACTTTTTAAAATATTCAACTCTTAAAACAAACCTATGAAACAAGTATAATCTTAGTTAATTTATAATATCGTCTGTCAACATTTTTCTTGGAACAGTTTTTGTAAGTGCTATCTGTAAATTTTTCTTCAATCAATGAAAAGTTTTGATGCATATAAATTTTTATTTCTTAGCATTAGTTCATATGCTATTTTCTATAGATCCTGATGAATACAGTTTGTTTTAAAAAACTGTGAAGTATCTGAAGGAATCTTGAAAAATATCAAAAGAAGGCAACTTAAAATATCAAGTTGAAATTTAATCTTTTAAAAACCTTATTATAAACTTAGAACCGAATAATTCCAAAAACTTTTGATTTTCCCTTTTAGTAAATAGAAACAACTCAGTACTGATAAAAAAAATATGAGCGCAAAAAAGACAAAATCGTAATAATTAATTAATAGAGTTTATTTCTCAGTTCAATTAGGATAGTCATGTTTTTTATTTAAATTAATATATACTCGGAAGACATTTACGATCTCTTGTTATAAAAATTTCAAGTATTCCAAGAAAATACAAAATCACTTTCTAGGTTTTTTTTTTCCTTTTAGACTTATTCTTTTGTTTGTTTAAACTTTCTCGGGAACTTTTGAGATTTTCTTTCCTTTGTGACGTGTGAAGTACAAATTTCGTCCCTTCTTTGTCATTCAAGACAAGAATCATTTTCAAAAAATTGTTTACATCAGGATCTTCCATTTCGTGTTTTAATTCTTCCCGAGCTTTTCTAATCCTATTCCTTCTGTCATCACTATTAATATTTTCATGTGCAGAATTGAAGACTTTTAGAGCAAGCTTATTTTCTGAAACTGTCTTTCCAGCCATTTCATGTTCAACCATCTGACGTGTTGATAAGACATCTGTTGCCTTTACAACTTCACTCTCTCCTTCGCTATTTAAAAGAAAATTCATTTTTTGGTTCTCTTTAGTTATTCTCACTTCATTTCTAATGTTTGTACTTTCATTTTGTAAAGTTAAATCTTTTGATTTAGTACAATTCTTTAGAAAGGTATTTCTATTGCCTTCAATTTGGCTTATGGAAACAATAGGATTTGATTTCGCTGTTTTATCCTTTTCTTCTATATCTGTTTCGTAAAAATTTTCAATGGTGCTATCTTTATTTACGTTTATATATGTCAGATCCAATTCATTAAAATTTGGCAAGTTTTTACTACTCGTACTTGATCGACTTTTTATACTTACAGCAGGAGAAATATTCTGCTCAGTTTGTAATTTTTTAGCTGAATCAGTGTTTTCTATTTGTCCCTGCGTCTCCATTCCTTTATAAGTGTTTTTATAAAATTCAAAATTTTCTCTCTCATCGGTAATATTAAGAGGTAATCCTTCAGTTTTTGAAGTTAAGCATGAGCTTTGTGTAAAACTTTCTAATACATCAGAAATATTGGAAAGCTCTCTAACAACCTTATTCACTATTTTGAGCTGAATTTGAGCAATATCATCATTAGTTTTCATTACTTCTGAGTCACAGAGAATATCTGAATATGTCATTGCAGTAGAAAAAAAAGTACTTACAAAATTTTTCTTTTCCATCATTTTGACATCTTCAGAGTTGCTACTTGAAGAATTCAAAAACAGATTTAAATCTTCTATCAATAGCTCTAATTCGTAGGCGTCTAAAGAAGATTCATAACTTAAAGGTACTTTGATATAGCTTTCGTAATATTTAATTTGAAAATCAATCCAAAACAAAGAAATATGAGGTGAGCCATTTTGTATTCGTTTATAATAGTCAAAAGTATTCTTGAAACACCGATAATTAACAGAAGCCTCTTTTATTAGTTTCAAATCATCTAGTGTTTCTTCAAAATTGAGAATGAACTCGGGCAAATATTCATAAGATTTTGCTTCTGTTTTTAATTTGTTCCAACCTCCTTTTTCGTAAAACTCGTCAGTGAACTTATCAAAATACATTGCCCAAAAGACGTGGCCATATTTTACAATATCTATAACATTCGCAGTGTTCTCATGTATACGAAGAGACACGAATGTAACAAAAGTCAAAGTGGCAAACATTCTCTGAAAAATTGTCAAATTTCCAAATAAGTCATCCCTGTCACAAGTAAGAACTACAAATTCGTAACAATCAAGTAAAGATTTCAGATTCTTAGCTTTTTCATCTGTAAATTCCACCATATATACTGTACTAAAAAGTGAATTTCGGGAAGAAATCACATTGTTAAATATCTCGTCGCATATTTCTTGATAATCATTATCTTCGCTACATTCATTTCCATAAATTTCAAGAATATTGGGTATAGGTGTTTCCTCACCAACCACACACCACAGTTTTTGAAATATATTATAAGCAAAAATTTCAATCTTTAAATCAGAAACCATTTTGACGGTTTCGGTGCACACTCGATATTTGCTACTCGAATATTACAAAAGGAAAGAATAATTCTAATACAATTTTTACATGTGTTGCCATATACCGAAATTTATACTGTTAGTTATTTTGCTTACGCTCATTTACCGTTCCACTGCTATTGCTCAAAACTTAATAACAGAGTATTTTAATTATTTTTGAGCAAAGTTAGATCATATAAAGTTGTAACGGGAAATATAATGATATATGGACTAGATATGCAGTAAAATAAAATTTTCGAAGCAATATATACAAGCTATTTAAGATTACGGTTTCCCATTGGACAGCAGTAACCCTCAATCAGAAAAGTGAAAAATATTTTGGATAACTTAAGAAATGGTGGGTAGTGATTCAGTCAACAAAAAAAGAATGTTAATTTGAAATATTGCCATTTTAGAATTCTTTACTTGAAATTCCTAGCCCTCCTGAAAAAATTTCTGCGAGATGTAGCAGCTATTATGAAACTTATAAACATTCGAAAATAACTTGCTGTACAAACTGATGCTGGTCTGAATGTTTGAACTCTTCCATTTTCTGCATTTTTGTAGAAATTATCTTTTTTTCTATTTAAGGACAAATAAAAAACGATATTGTTTCTTAAAATTTATTTTCGAAGTTCTTTTCCTGTAAATGTATTTACTTGAAGCCCCTTTGGTAATGATAAATCAATGTTCGGATTTCTTTTTAAAACCATAATTTAATTAATAGAGCTACTTTTTCTAAAATCGGGGTCATTATGAGAGACGAGTTTATAGAAAACAAGTTTACCATGAATCTGTAAATTTTATGAACAACTAGCCGCCTTTGGCGACCAGTCGGTTCGCCAGTATTAATACTCGCTAAAATTTTCATATAATATTTTATGTAGCTGTGTCTCATAACAGGTTTTTCACCAAAATATTTTTAAACCAAACAAATTTTGATAATCATATAATTCATTTATAGTATTATTTTCATCAGATGTTCTGTTCATTATACTACTCATCTTTCTCTTTCTATCCGAGCAATGATTGTCCCGGAATTGATATTTTACTTAAATGGTGAAGGGAAAGGTCTAAAATTCTACGTTTTTATAGAATAATGAGATTCAAATTTTCATAAATGTAAACACACTATTGGTTTTCAAGCGATGCGAAAGTTTAAAAATAGCTAGGAAAATGCCGCGCACTGAGGAAATAATGGTGACACACACGCGCACACCTTGTTTTCTTTTATTTTATTTTCTATCCTGTTTTTCTTCGCTACTTATCTCTCTGCAAGCCCCTTTTTCCCTTTGCTATTCTTTTTTTTTCTTCCCTGCCCAGACTTTATTTTGAGCAGGCATAGATTAAATATTCATACAGACTAATAATAAAAGCAACTATTTTCTTTCTTTTTTAAACATCCCGTTATCTATGAATGAAAACCAACTGACTTCGCGTATTTCTTTCTAAACAAATCATAATTTATTACTTCCTGCTATCTAACTCAGTTGGTGTGGGGAAAGGAAATGAAGATTTTTGGCGGGAAAGTAAGAAAAGGGTCTTTTTAACTATTTTCCACGCAGTTTTTTTCATTTTTTCTCTCCATAAGAACCATCCTCGTGTCTTAACGAAAATATCTTTCAAAAATTAGGCGAATCGGTCGAGCCGTTCTCCAGTTTTGCGCTTAGCAACGCATTTCGAGCTGCATTTTTATTAATATAGATACTTGATCACATCAAAAAAAAGTTTGCACGTGTACGGCCTTCAATGAATTTTTCTTTTATATGGATTGAGTGATTTTTTCCATCTCAAGATTCATCCTTCAAGTTCTATACTTTTCTATGGAATAATTTCGGCTTCAGAAAGCTCTGTATAATTGTATAATGGGAACTTCCATGGAAGTATTACTAGGCAAATTAATGCAGAAAATCTATAGTGATACGTTTCCGTAGTTAACACCTTGACCTACCTTGAGGATCGCCAGTGACCGGCAGGCCCATATAAATTACATTGTAAAAAATTTACCGTGGCAGTCAACGTGTTTATGAACGCATTATACATATTCCATAGTAACAGCTCATCAAAAATGTATCTTAACTACACTCAGCGTGCAAATATAAATATCGAGCAAAATACGTCAATTGATATATTAATGAATATTCTTCCAAAAAGTGTTAATTTTTTTTATAACAAACTGTCCTCAGATTTATTTTCATACTATCTTCGAATTTTTCCAACGCCAAACAACATAAGTTGTTTTCTTATAAACTAATTCAGTTATTGAGAACTCTTCGAATATGAAAGTTTGAATAATTAGACTCAAAATGACTAAAAATATGTGAGTAAAGAAGATTTAGGGTCTGTTCTTTTTGAATGTAAATATAAAATATGCTATAACAGTCTCGTTTGGTTTTCTCATTTAATTTGTAAATTCTACGGTTTTACAAAAACCCACTTAGCTGCTTTTAAAAACATGTAAACAAAAGGTGCGAACAAAAAATATTTGTCATAATATAATTCTTAGATAGTATATTTTTATTTTCTTATATTCTTGGGAAAACAAAAAATATGAATACCAAATTTAATATAACCAAAGGTTCTCGACATTATTTTCCTTAAGCAAAGTATATCTTAGTTTTACTAATTTAATCGTCAATACATAATTATCGATATACCAAAGAACCATTTATTAAAACTGATAGTTTGATATTTTATTATTACATCGTTTTTTGTGTTTTGTTTGAATTTAAAATATAGAATAATCTACAGAAAAATTATTTTAAATTTTAAATAAATCAGTAGTGTAATTTAGAGAATGGCTAAAAGTTAATAATTCAGAAGCTATTTTTTAAAATTGTTTTATCAATAAAAAGCAATTTTTATGACGTTTTCGAGAAAATAAAATTAGTTTCTAAAATGTTATAGAATTTACACTCATTTGTGTTTTTACTGGAAAGCATCGCAAATTTTAAAAATTTAATTCATACATTATTGAATATCAAATTAATTATTAAAGATATTTCTGTATTCAAATATCGAGTAAATGTTTAACCCATTTACACAGTATTTCCCTCTATTCATTGTAATTTTCATTTAATAAAACTTTATTGACAACTGCACTAAATCCTATTTTGCTGAATCACCTTTCAAAAAATATATAGTTTATAATTCAAAGTTTTCTAAAACCTTTTTACTATCATATTTGATTTCAAATTTTATGGCTGCAATAATTTCATAAAATTGCTAGCTACATCTAGACTCCTTGATAACTAGATTCATTGTTTTTTATCTATGCCTATCATTATAAGAGATAATCTAAGGAAAATAAGCTGATATATTCAATCGAATCAGTAGCATATTTTTTTCTGTAATAAGTCTGACAGAATCAACAATCTTCAAGAATTTTTCATTCGAAATTAATTAAAATTGGAATAAGAGTATAAAATTTGAGTGCTCGTGCATCACAAAGGAACTGTTTAATTCATTGTATTCTGAAAAACATGAATGAATTTTCAGTCAAGAGCAATATCTTGGACTGCGAACTATTCTAAAATCAAACGCACTAGGAAAGCAAGCAATATTATGTATAAGATGCTGACAAAGTCAGTTTTATATATAGCACACTTAAATGTATCCATTTTCGTACTTACCAAAGAAATGTGTTAATACGTATTTTCTCAACACCTTATATGCAATAAAATCTTACTTTCTTACTATTTAAGTGCAACTAATGCAATGAAAAGTTTCATTTCTTTAAAATAAACTGAGCACTGGATATTATCGCATCATATTACAAAATATACTTCCGCCAGATTTCATAAATAAATTAAAATTTATCTATCTTGAATTTCTTTGGAGGCACCCCTTCTATATTGACGACAGTAAATTGGCAAAAATTTTGGACTGGAAAATAAATTTTAAGTAAGTCAAGGCATTTATAAACAAAGCATGACATGCTTTTGCATAATTTTTAATTTTGTCACACTCGTTTCCATAAATCCTAAGAGTGTTGGCATTTGAATTGCCAGTCACATAACAGATGTTATGAGGTACATTACAAAAAAATTCAATAAATAAATCAGAAGCCATTTCCCTAACATGAAACTCGCTTATATACCATTTATATATTATAAAACATTAGAGTATAATATAAGATTTCAGATACAAACTTTCAACGCATTGGCAATAGATTAAACATTATTTTCTCAAGTTTATCTATAGTCATACTTTTACTCAGAAACCTAAATGTCATGATGGTTTGATCGTCGGGGCATAGCTGTTCACAAAAAATAGAGTGATTTGAAATTCTGGGAAATAAGGAAAAATCGATTATTCACAAAAGTATGAAAATGGAAAGATGGCTTTTGCACTGAATGGAGGGGATTCTTTTTCCATTCTAAATCGTAATTTGTTGGTAGAGCCATTAATCAATTAAATATTCATTTTTTTCTTGTATACGAAGTATATAGGGAATATTGTAATCTTCAAAACATTCGAAACCAGAGATTTTGATGAATTTCTACGTTTCAGATCTGTTTCAGCCCGAAAAACATATTTTTGGCACTATGACTGTCAGTCTGTCTATCTGAGAACCCGACAACTCAAAAAAGCTTTGATACAGATGTAAAAAGTTTGATACATCGTATTTAGACTGAATTTGTAAATCGCTGTCAAATTTTCAACGAAATCCATTTAAATTAATTATGGCTGACTAGCTGGCTATTTGAGTACAATTGAATTTGATAACTACAAAACTTAAACTAAGTAGGTAAAATTTGGTGCACAATCTTAGAACCTGAAATGTATTTATTCGCCTAATTTTCTACCAAATCCGTCATACGCTTAACCATCTGTTGGTTTGTACTTTTGCATGCATGTAAATGCAATGACTTTAATTAATTAAATTCGGTACGATCTCTTTGACAACAACTGTAACTTCGCGTCAAATTTTAGTGTCAATGATTGACAAAAAGTAGTTCAAAATGCATATTCTCTCAAAAAATTTGATAAGGGTGGTAGATTCACTTCAAATATCTACATTTTGGAGCATTCCTTCACCAATTCCATGCAAGGTATTCGTGACCTGAATCAAGGTCCACAATTTTATTCAAGAGAAGATGGATGAAACATTTATTGAAAAATATGCAAAAAAATTTCGGGGGGAAGGTACTTCCTCTGGTTTAAGCACAAATTGGGGCAAGAAAATATAACCTCCGCAGCAACAATTTCTTCTTCCACCATCTACTGACAAGTTTAGTTTAGTTATATTAACGTCCCTTTTAAAGCAGCACTAGGTATATTCTGGGACAGACCTCGTAATTTTGAACCGGAATCAGATGACGAAGAAGATATTTGAGTTGGCACCCCCTTTCCACTCTACACCAGCAGGATGGCGTTTAGCCTGGATGGATTTAATGTACACCAGATTCAAATACATGATGGTTCTTCATTGGAATCAAGTCTTGAACTTGAAATCTTCTGGCTCTGGATCCGAAACCTTACTACGAGGCCACCGCAGCCCTCTAACATACGTAGATTAGAAACATTAAATAAAGCTTAATTGAATCATTATATCGTGTTGGAGAAATACTTAACATTTGACTTACGACTCTTATAACTCAAACGTTTGAATTAAAACTTAACGCATCACGTAACGTTCAAGCTGCAGTAGTCGTGCGAAATCCTGCTCCTGCATGTTGTCAAATATACGCGTAGTATATTAAAGAAAACTGGATAAAACACAAGGGATATATACGAATGACAGTTTTTTAATGCATGTGCAACAATATTTATGGAATTTAGGTTATTTGACATACTAATTTATTTAAGCAGAATAGCATAATTTAAGCAGAAAGAGTATAACGATGATTGAGAAATTTAAGCGTTTTGTGTCCTTTAAATTAAGAATTGCTTTGACTTGATTACAAATAAATAAATATCAGCATTTCTATGATTTGATGCGAGTCAAACATGTCGATTATGTAAACGGATTAAGGGTTACAGCCTCTTTTGCATGTCTGTATGTGTGAGCATTTGAATAAGTATTTAATAAGTAGTCGCCACATTGCATATTTTCCGAAATACATCTAATTTGACGTGGTAGATGACATCTTTCATGTTTTTGATTCGAACCTTCTAATTTATTGATTCCTAATCTCCTGCAGAGATAGTAAAAAAAATGGTCATCTAATTAGATATGAATCTCAAGCATGAATCAAATGAAATAAGTGGCAGTTCACGTGTTAACAAAACTTGATTTCTTTATGCGGTACATCCTTAAAAGAAATTCATCACCATGTGCCTTCTACCTCTGTAATTAATCTCTTTAGAATGAATTATGTCTCTGCCATGTTGCAGAAAATAAATTTTATCTTGCTCAAATACCAAAGTATTGATGCTAAGGATGCAATAATTCTGATAGAACTTTTGAATTTTTCTATGATATTATATTTGTCTATAAGCACTTATTTCCTCTTCATCAAAAATAAATTATCAATCATCTCACAAATTGTTAACGCCAAAGGATCGTCGTTAATCCCTCAAATGGTAGAGCTTCAAAATATAGAAGTCTATGCTGAATCTATGTTAAAGATGCATCTTCCCAATAAACAGGCTTATAGAAAAAAGACTTTCTAAAGTTCTGCAGCGTTAAGTATATTTGGTCTAGGCTATGCTGTTTGCCTGTTGTACAATTTTAAATGCTTTCCTAATTACTTTCATCGTGTATGTTATAACTACACTCAGAACTAATTTCTATGTAACGCATTTCGGTTTGGGCGTAGTCTGAAAAATTTTAAATGCATAAGAAAATAAGCGATTATTTTTGCACCAAAATAGAAAAAAGATGCAAATTACCCATGAAGTAGAGTGTTGTCGATTTTGTTTCACCTTACTTTGAGTAGTTTTCAGTGAAAAATTTTAATTCACAAAGAAATTAAACTTCTAAGTCAAGTTAAGATTTTTGATTAGTTGGCGCAAGAGCCCTATTTGACCATGATACGCAAACACAAGATATGAGGACAAATTTATCTTTCATTTGTAAATTAAGAAATTATTGATTGTATGAAACAAGTTTTAAGTAGTTTTCAATAAAAAGTATATAAATGACTAATTCAATAAAAATGTATGAGTTTCTAAGAACATAGTCTCTAAGAGTCGAACTTTGATCTATACCTTGAGTACAGAAAAAAAATCCCAAAAAGTTTTAAACTAGATTAGAGATAAAACAAAAGCAAAACCTTTTAATATCTTGTTTTTTCTGGATATTAAATTCCTGATTAAAAGACACATAAACCTCTCTAGCCAACTAGAAGTATATGTTTAAGATTTTGAATAGTAAAATTAATTAGATATATTGTGTTATTAAAAAATTGTGACAATCATTATGAATAATTTTTAGTTTAATCCTAGCATACAACATTTAAAAGCTTGTTGAACTAATAAAATTTCGAGTAATGAAATATTTCCCATTATCTAAAAAATGGTATTAATGTAATTAGCTTTGTACTTTATATAGATAGCATAAGCCTCTTTAAATGAAACATCTAAATTTCCTTCATCCTTCTAAATTTAGTATCTTCTTAAAAGCCAAATAAAATTCTAAGAAGTTATTTAGTCAATCGAATAGCTAAAGGCACAGCTTTTAAGAATGGATCGCTTTGAAGATAAATTACTGATAAAGAAATAAATAATGTAAACAAGTTTTAACTGGCTATAAAAATTCTTGATACATTTCCGACTGACTCTTAAAATTTAAAACCTAATAGAGTGTAACGACTCCCTTGAGGTAATTGTTATAGTGACATTAAAAGCATTCAATCGAGGCTATTAAGCTAATATAGCGTTAACATTAAGTATTAAGGAAACAATAAATTATTGCAATCAATGTGAGTTTCTCATACCGAATAGCACTAGCACCTAAATAAAATACGTGGAGGAATAGTTGATTGGAGGAAATAAATTCGTGCTATTTATTGGAAATAATTAGAATACAAAAGACGATTAATTACAGATGAAACGAATATTTCCTAATTACTGAAAAATGACATTTATTACCCTTATTTGAAATCATCTTTAATAGAAGAGATGTATTATACTGAAAGCAAGATCCACAAAATCAAAGGAATGTTTGATACAGTAAAATAGGTTTCTACGCTATTTCTTCATTAATTATTTTATATGCTTTCTAAATGGCATGGTTGTTTGCGAATGGTTGTTCTTATGTGTGCTATCTGTGAGATGACTGTGTCCCCCTGTAAAAAGTGGCTGTGCAAGCGACTGTGATGAGTGTGTAGCTAAGTCGTATTCTTGCCCTAATTGAAGCTACTTGAAACAAGAGACGCACCTTTCGGCTTAAAAGCTGCTGATATAATCAGTGGGGGCTTGCCCATGGCACGTGCCATAAGTAACAGCAATAACACATAATGTTTAAAGGCAATATATATTGTTTAAAATACGATTGTTATTTATTTTACTTGGTTTTTATTTCCTTTTATTTCAAATTGGGATATGAAACTTTTATGTTATATAGGTAGCATCCTTCAGACCTTCAGAAATTTCCATCAGACTCTAAGTAGGGTGGTGAAAACGGAACTACAATTGAATAAATTCTCATATTACTTTTTTTCTCGCAGATTTTTCGATACTTGTCAGCAAAAGTTTTCAAAAACCAAAACCTTAAAAATCTAAAAATAACTTTGATGCAATATATATTTTGGTTTAATGCTACTTTCATTTATTATCCATAATATATCAATTTCTACTTTGTTTACCTTTTTAGGCTCTTAACGAAGATTTCTTTGTGAAAATGGAAGCGTGGAATTTTTTTCCAGTGGTAAAATTTTCATTAGCCCCGCCCCACCTCATTTCGTATTTCTATTGTTCAACCATACCCATTGCATCTCACTTAAAATGGTTTCCTAAAGAAAGTCTCTTCTGTTTAATGGCTCCATGTTACAAATTTCTTTCGGCAGTCCAGAAGGTTACGGTATATTCTTTTTTGTCTAGACTATCGTTATATATAAGGATTAATTATTGAAATATCTTATATAGAATCAAGACAATAAAACTTCTAAGAAAGGGCAGATATCAAAAACATTTAAATTAAAAAACTGTTCACTACAATAAAACAGTATTTCGTCAAATTAGAATTCCCCTTTTTTTTGTAACAAGAATCTATTTATATTCTGTAACAAGGGAGATATAGAAAAGAGAAATGTTCAACTTCTAATTGTCCTTTCCATCCTTATCTTCTTAAAAGTAGAAATCAGTTGGAAAAAAAAGAAATGTGATCTAATGATTAGGTTGAAAATCAATAGATAAACGAATAGTGACGATCTTTCACGTCTTTTTAAATCTCTCTAAATTATCTATTTCTAAAAAAATATAAATTTTTAAGATATTGATTCGCTGATGAGCAGGAAATTTTGGAGAGGGAATGCTGGTTCAAATGTCGTCTTCGTCACTTGGTCAGGGTGCAAAATTAAGAGATAAGTCCCAAAATAACCCCTTTTTCTAAACAGAGAGTAAACATAATTAGTGATCTCAAGAGTGGCAACTGTTAAAAAAATTAATATGGAAATTTCTTGGTATGATGGGGCAACAATTAGTCTAATTTAAATCGTATTTCTATCTTTATTGATGAGAAAAGTATGAGAAGATGAAATTATCAACCCTTCCACTCGATTTCCATCGACTGAACAGAATGGTCCTCCAACGAACTCGATAGAGAATTCCTCCCTTTCGTCAATATATTTGTCGCCAGTTAGAATCCAATATAATTACTCTAATTATTTGATTCCTAAAACAACTTCAGAAAAATCCTTAGAAATAACTTTCGAATAAGAAGTAGAGGATGATTCTTTGAGTTACAATTGGAAAAAAATTATCAGAAATATTCTGGAAATTATAACATGAAAGCTATAACAGACAGACATCCTGCAAAAAAAATATTATCTAATCTACCTAAAAATAATTTTGCAGTTAATTATAGTTTCGAAAGAAATTCACGCAACACGTTAAATCCATTTTGCACTAGGAGATACTAATCTAATGCAACTTAAAAATATGTAAATAAGAATAAATTGCAAACACTTGTGATTTTGGTGTAGCAATTAGATTCAAATTGTAGTTTCCAACTTACGATACGAAATATGAGAATCGGTCTTTAATTCCGTCAATGTTATCAACCTTTGGTTACTACATTCATTTAACATGTTTACTCGATTTTATCATAGTCAAAGAACAACATCAATTGGCATTATTATTTTTTATCTCAGAAATTTTCAAAGTAGTCTATGAATAATATAACTTCCCACTATGAAAAAAATATCTGCTTGTGTAGAGTTGGATATTGGTTATCCAAATCAGCTAGTGACTATCCTAGTTCAAAAAATACAGCATGAAATCGAATTCCAGTTCCACTATTTTTATTTAAGAATTATGAAATATTAGTTACGTAATTGACTAGAAATAAATTCGTTATTTACAAATAAACTAGAATTCTGTTAAGAATTTATCAAATATAAAACCTAATAATTAGACAATACACTGTACATACATACATACATAACAAACAAATGTCTAAATATTTTTGTCAACCATAAAAACTAAGATAAATTATCTAAAAATATCTGCTTAGTTCTAGCATAAACAAACTGGCATATGCAAGTCAATACTATATTTTTAAAAAAAAACTAATGAATGTATCAAATATTCAAAGTCTCTTTTTGAAAGTAATAACATAAAAAATAAAAACTGAAATTCCATCAATGATTTCTGGTGAATATTCTGATCTTGATAAATTACTTGAATTAGTAAGAATATAATATTTTTTGACTCCTTAACTTACGAAACAATTTATGTTTACCTTTTTGATCGGTTCTTGGAAAATCTCGGGGATCTGTTGTTGATCTTTTGATGTCGGTAACTGTCTTTGAATATTGATAATATGTATATTATTATGTCGGGGTACAATAAATTATGAAATGTTCTATTTTCTCTCATTAAGATGATATAGATATTCTATTATGATATGAAACAGGAATATTAGAAATATCCGTTCCATTCACGAATTCACTATCTTCAAAACCTTTATTCTGAGTAATGAATGCATTAGCATATGACGCTAATTCAACATCATCCACTGAGTCTTCAATCATTCTACACTGTTTATTAGAAATATTGGAGGGTATATGAATTTGATTTGAGGTGTTTTGGACACGATCTTCAAATATTGAATAGATATCAGTTGCATTGCATTGCTACAAGAATCTGTTTCAGAAATTAAAACATTAGAAATAACAATAATATTAGGATGATTCTTTTTCATTAACTGGAATATTCTTTAATCTTTACAATCAAATGGTTGCGTGAAGAAATCTAAAACTTGTTGAAGGTCAGTATTAACTAAGTCATCACTTTCTTCCGATTCAGACTTATAAATAAAATCTGTCCCTTTCGATTGACTCTTTGAACCCTTGTCAATAGATACAGAAGGCAAGGCACTATCAACTCCTTCAGAGCTAACCAAGATGGAATTTTTCTCATCAATTGGTTGTTGACTTTCTGTCGAAACTGGAATACTTCTTAATGTTTCACAATCAAATGGTTGCGTGAAGTAATCTAAAATCTGTTGAACGTCAACACTATGACGGTTACTAACTAAGTCATCAGGTTCTTTTGATTCAGACTTATTAATAAAATCTTTGTCATTAGATTGAACCTTTGAACCTCCGTCAATAGATAAAGAAGGCGAGACATTATTAGTTTCTTCAGAGCTAACCAAGGTGGAATTTTCCTCATCCATTGGTTGTTGGTTATCTGTCTGCGTTAAAGATTCAGAACAATTGTCCGAATCAAGTACTCCTCCCTCACTGTTCTCTTCGTCGTGTTTAGAAAGTTCTAAGACGAAAGGACAACAAAGATATTTTAACTCATTCAGAATGTATTCAGCATGCAAGTAATCTTCATGACCTGCAAATTTACTCCGATTGTTATCGGATCTGTATACATTATTAACAAATCTAGAGAACCTGTTAGATGCAGTTTCACGCTCATCAAAAATAGAAGCTTGAGTTAAGTTCTTATAATTGTTTTTTATGGCCGTAGCTGCTTCGATTAATGCATTGTCTGGATCTCGGACAAACACTTGAAGAAACATAAACGGTAAAATATAAAAACGTGCTGCTCTTCTCAGTTGGCTCCAAGCTCCGTGTTCGTAAAATTCTTCAGTAAATGCATTAAAATACGCCACCCAATACATGTGACTAAATTTGATAACATCTACATTTTCGTTTTCGCGATTGTAAAAGCATAGGCTTATAACAAAAGCGCACGTGGCGAATATTCTATCAAAAATGTTTGAATGGCAAAACCAGCTATGGTGGTTGCATGTCCTATTGATATATTCCTTCAAATCTAATTCAGAATTCCAATATTCATCTTTGTCTTCCATTATTTTTTTCATATAGATTCTTTGAAATAAAATTCTCCTGCATAATACTGCATTATAAAAGCGCTTGTTGCGAACTTCCTCATAATCTCCGACAGTCAGGCGTTCATCCTTGTAAACTTTAGCAGCAGAACGTTTTCGTCTTATTAATCCAGCTTTTAACCACACAGTCTGAAATAAATTATAAGCAAACATTTCTATTTTTAAACACGGCATTTTCAAATATATGATTATTATCAAGTAGTAACACTGAAACGAACAAGTGAATGACACTCAGTTGATAAATTTCATGTGTTGCCAACTTTCATTCTTCGTTCTCTTAAATCAGTAACTTTGTGGCCGGCGTCCTGGCATAGGGATAGCACGTCTTTTCTGTGATCTGGGCTTCCCGGGTTCGGGCATGGTTGTCCTTCTGTGTTCTACCTGTATGGTGAGGGAATGTGCCCCCTGTAAAAAGATGCTGTGCAAGAGAATGTGATAAGTGAGCAGCACAAGTTGTACTCTTGGCTCTAGTTGGAGCTACTGAAAAAAGAGGCTGATTAAGCTTAAATTGCTGACTACCTCAGCGAGCTTGTCCATGGCAAGTGCCATAAGAAATAACAACAAGGCATTCATAGCATCGTGTAGAATCATCAACCACGGAGCCTTTGCTAAATGACAGTCCATTTACTACAGATTATGCAATAAACAAAAAAAAATTGGCGTAATAGAATTTTGAATCCGCAATCGTATGGCTTCGAAGACGTAGATCTACCTGCAGATATCTAAGGCACACAGCGATTTCTAAACCATGACTTCGCATGAGCTACTGAAAAAAAGAGGCTGATTAGGCTTAAATCCTGAGTATCTCAGCGAGCTCATCCATGGTAAGTGCCATAAGAAACAACAACAGTAACTTTGTAAAATAATGTGCTTTCACTAGATTTGATCCTTAGAACATCGTATCCCACCGAATCACCTGTTTTGGTTAGGCTACTGGAGCTACCACTGCTTGAATTACGAGATTGTCAAGAAAGTTTCGAATCCATAGTAAAAAAAGACATTCTTATTTAAATATTATTGTGATTTGGCTTCTGCTGAAACGCACTAGAGCTGTATTGCAGAGAAAAAGAATGGTATTGTGTTTTTCTTAATCATATTGAACCACTTGAAGAACAGTATCGCATACCCTGAGATATACTTGAAATGCCACAACAAACATTACTGCAATGTAATTTTACATATTTTGATCAGTCCTGTCAGGAAAATGTCCCATTTTCTACATTACATTTTATCTAGGACAAACATTCCCCTTGTTCTTCTGATACATTAGGAATTGCCATGGCTAATATTCAAATTCCTTCTATTATTGTTGTTACTTCACAACGTTCAATTGATTGCCAAATTTAACACCTTGAAAAGTTTTTTTCATCGGAAGTCAGACTTGTGATTCTCAGATAACAATGTCACATTTAACATTTTGCACTCGATGGCGCCTCTGACTCAGTCTATAAGATTGTGCATCATTTCGACGTTTTATTTATTTATTTTTCAAATTTAGTTGTCAAAAACGTCTACATAATGGTTAAGAGATGTAGATTAATTTTTCAAAGAAATTTGACTGAAAAGAATTATTATATTTATTTTTCCTTGCAAAAAACAAATATTTGTATTAGGTGAATAATTTTGCATCTAATTATTTTTCGAAGTATAAAGGGTTAAACAAAAGCAAAAAGATTGATTTTCTTGTACATTCATTATTTGAATTCGATTTGCATGATAAAAAATTTAAGATACCGCTAAGTTTCAAGGCTCTTAAAATTCAACTTGAATAACTCATATGACTGTGAAGGGCATTCTACTTATTCAACTGATTTGAAATTTGAACAAATGGTATTTCAGATCAGGCTCTCAATTTGTTAAATAGATAAAATAATTTTAAAAAATCCAAAGAAAACATTTTAAACAAGAGAGATGCAGAAATAAAATTATGCACAAAGTATAAACATATGTTATGAAATAAAAGAAAATAAATACTTTCATAAAAATTTTTTAAAAAATTACTGGGTTTTTTCATTAAGTGTTTTATCATAGGATTAAAGTCGACTCTAGTATTGGATATCAGTATTCTTATGGCATTTTGACAAGTTTTAAAATAACAGAACTTTGGCAAGCTATTCTTTTTCATAACACAATATTTATGAAAGTTGATGCAACAACAAACGAGGGGTAATCTTCCATTATTTCACAAAAAATTGACT
Organism: Argiope argentata; assembly: GCA_026289955.1. Taxonomy (NCBI): domain Eukaryota; kingdom Metazoa; phylum Arthropoda; class Arachnida; order Araneae; family Araneidae; genus Argiope; species Argiope argentata. Next base: position 207,013 of record JAOUZG010039019.1, on the reverse strand, counting down.
TTTTCATTTTTTTGTCTAGCTTTTATCTGAGCTCTGTGGTGTTTCATTCCAGAACAATTTTATCGAAAAAAAACAATGTGTCTATCGTTTGTATTCTTCAAAAAATGCCTTTTTTTCTCATTCACTTTATAAATGAACAACACATTTTGCTCTCATACAAAGACATAATCAAAAATTTCGTTTGTCGGAATCGGGCCAAAACATGAAGATGTATCGAAATTTCGACGTTCATTTTCTTAACAATTACCTTTTCTCAAGATTGATTTATCTTCGAACTTTTAAACATTACTCAGTCGGAAAAACTCATTCTTAGAATTGAGGGGTTTGATGCTAAAAGAAAGTTGCTCCAATCTTTAAAAGCCCAAATTTCCAAGTTCAAATACTTTTAGTAGATTTCTTTTATTTTAAACATAGTTATTTCTCTGTATTAAGAAACAAATATAAAATGATACAATACAGGAGTGATTGTTGAAAATTACAAATGATGCAATACAAGTGTGATTATTGAAATTTACAAATGATACAAGTGTGATTGTTGAAATTTACAAATGATGCAATACAGGGGTGATTATTGAAATCTACAAATGATGCAATACAGGTGTGATTATTGAAATTAACAAATGATTCAATACAGGTGGCATTGTTGAAGTTACTTTCCTCTCCTAATAAGAAGTATATTTTGCTTACTTCTGGGAAAAAATTCACACAAAAAAACGTCAACTATCATAATATTTTATTTAAACGTTTGAATGCGGAGAATTTGTCGTATACCAAGAATTCTTCCACGTTCAAACGGTTAAATAAAATGTCACCTTGTCACCACGATTACAGAAAATGATCATACATGCCCCTTTTGCAAAAGTCCAATTTGAACATTTGTTAATCCATGAATACATAATTTCAAATCTACATTATAACGATTGAAGGAATTTTGAACACTTTCTATGATATGTTGCTGTTGTTACTTATAGCACTTGCCTATGGACAAGCTCCTTGCTGATATAGCGGCAGATTTAAACCGAAAGGAGCGTCTCTTGTTTTTGAAGTAGCGCCAACTAGGGCCAAGAGTACGACTTAGCTACACGCTCACCACATTTGCTTGCACAGCCCCTTTTCACAGGGGGCACAGTCACACATCTCATAAATAGCACAAAGAATACGAGGAAGCGCTACCTCTGTGCCAGAAAGCCGGCTTTCTATGATGTAATCACAAATGTTTCCATCAGTTGCATAATTAGATTTATTTCTGTAAATGGAGTTACTCTAACCATTGCTGTCGATTCCCTTTTCTTGCGTTTTGGCTACACTTTTGTAGCTCTATGCACACCATTCTATATAAAACTTCGTTTTATTAAGCATGTTTGTTTATTAAAACTTCTTTGTTTATTAAGTATGTAATCTTTATAAATAACTTGCTCTCTGACACGCTGTATATAGAGCAGACTATATATAAAATTATTAATATTCTGTGCAATGATAAGGAATTACTAAAAGCACTATTTAGGAAAAATAAATAAGCATTAACATAAATATACATAATACATATTAAATAAATATTTATACCATATTTATATTGTGTTGGCAGATAAAAAATTCAATACTTCATACGCTTTTTTGTTGCATTTATTAAAATATCTCTCAAGGAATTTGAAGCACAATCTATCACATAAATTATAATTAAATGACGATAATATGCATGTCCTGCCTCAAGTTAAAAATTGATATCTTTGTATCGAAAAATTTACAACTATAAAATAGAAAAGTTCGGTTTGGTAACAAAAACGATCTGTATCTTATACCTGGAAATTCAGGAATTAAAAATTAAACATGTTTTTAAACTGTGATCAATCTAATGCATTGATTACATAAAAACAGCTCCAAAGAGAAAGACAATTAATATCTGCATTCAATTGAAGTTATAACTCATTGAAAGTGAGATTTCACAATATCATTTAATTACGATATCACTTTCTTTCTGGGAGAAAGAAAGTGATATCGTGGAACGTTTCTTTGAGTCTAACTGTTCATGAATACAATGCAAAGTTGAGCGAACGTTATTTATTCCTTCATTGTCTCCTAATACAAGAATCATTCTTAAAAAATCAATAATATCTCTTTTTTCATTATATGTGTCTTGTTCAATATTTTTACACTTTTTAATTTTAGTACTTCTTCCTTCACGATCTCTAGAAGTTTTCCCCTTTTGTAAGGAAAGGTTTTTAGGTATAGATGAAGACATAGACGACGTAGATGAAGTCACTGCATCACGTTTTGTTAAATCATCTTGAGCGCTGAAATTTCGCATGCACGTGTCAGCTGAGGAAACTTCAAAAATGCTAGATTCTAAAGCTGATTTTTTCATTAAAGAGGTTGAAGCTTCAAGAATTTTAATCTCCGAGGAAATGATACCGAATTCTTTTAAGCAGGATAATACTCTATCTATTTCAGCAGGTCTAGAAGCTTCGTCATGATTCTGGAGCTGCTTTTGAGTCGAATCAAGATCTCTTGATACACTAGGATTGCAAAGCTTTAATAAGGATTGCAAAAAAAATTCAATTTCTCTGTATTTTTCAGGACAATGGAAATTCTTTTCTTCATTTGTTGTGTCAGAGCGGTAATGGGTGTAATTCTGTTGATTCTGAAATTTTACCCATGACATCGAAATAGTACTGTAATCATTAAACTTGGAATTTTGTTTGAAATTAGTATAGTTATATACAGCGTTTTCTTTATATAAAACTTTTCTATTCATTCTAAGGAATTCTGTAAGTGATTCGTAAGGCTCTGCGACTTCTTTCAGTCGAATCCATCCTCCTTGTTTATGAAACTCCTCCGTATGCTTTTCGAAATATATTGCCCAACAAATATGACCATAATGCATAAAATCTACCCAAGACGAATCCCAACAATAGAAACATAAAACCGTAATAAATACAAAAGTTGCAAAAAATCTCTCAAAAATAGTTATATTTCCAAACATGTCATCACTATTACATGTACGAAGCACATAATCTAAGAAATCTGATATAGATTGCTGGTATTGAGCTTCATCTTCCCTTACTTTTTTTAAATACATTTCAAAATACAGAGCATAACGACATGCAAAGGCATGATAAAAATTTTCATCGAATATTATCTCTTTATACTCGGGATCTTCATGACATTCTTCTTCATAAATGTGAGAAATGTCTTTTTTAAAGGGAATCATTCCATTCTTGTAAAAAAAAGTTTGTAAAAGTTCGAAAGCGAACAGTTCAAACTTTATATCTAACTCCATTTGCTTAAATTTCAGGTTTATCTTTACAAAATGCAGACTATTACTTCCTATTCTAAAAAAATAAGCATTCTACTTTTTAATATTGCTACCAAATTTCCCTGAAAATCTATTTGTATAAATATTTTTACTTCTCGTTTTAATATTTTAGTCAATTTCTGCCAAGTTGCGATTCGATTGAAAGAAAAACTACAATACATTTGCGATATTGAATGAATTAATCTCGTAAAAGTATTTATTTTTAGTATCGTAAATATAACTAAGCCCTTTTCGAAAAAAAGAACAAATATCAGTTGATATGCTGACTTAGTGACAGCTTCGGTGCCATGGCAGAATGAAAAAGATTCGAATCCTAAGTTACTAAATCTTAAAATATATACGCTTAGTATACTCTACATTCTATAAAAAGGCTTATGTTTCCTAAAAGTACTGACTCCGTTTCGTGATCCCAACATAGAATGATAAGGCATTGTGATCACGAATCAATAGATTTCTTGTGATTTCACTAGAATGATCAGTAGTTAATCAATATAATTAATAGAAAATAATCATATGCGTTTAAAAATCCTTCGTAATTTTAAAATTCAAGATAAAGACTATACATTGAGATGCTTGTAGTTAGTTTTCCCTCTATTTGGCATTCGAAATTTGATTTGTTTAGTTTAAAGAGAGGCAAGCGTTAATCTAATCGGTTTTCTGTATTTATTTCGACTCTTTTCTAAATATTCTGTATGCTTTGTCTTCGGATAGTTTCTTTTGGCTGTCACTACTAGCATTTTCCATTTAAATATCATAATATACAGGGCATACTTTTTCTTGCTGTTGTTGCTTATCCCTATTGGATTGAACTTCAATTTTAACAAAGTCCAATCCCCATTGGATTGAACACCAATTTTAACAAAGTCCAATCCCCATTGGATTGAACACCAATTTTAACAAAGTCCAAGAGATCGGGGAAATAGAGGTGCTGTGTTTTCTGAGGGTACAGACCCCTGAGCGCTAGCGGACAGAAGTCTGACTTTAGCTCATACGAAAATGACACTCACACACTCGCTTACGCAGACTCTTTTAACAGGGGCCTCTTTCACACACCTCACAGATAGAACACAGATTAAAGAACAACCTTGCTCCAAACCGGGATGCCTAGATAAGGGGGAATTCGCACTACACCTAGATCAGAACGCCGGCTCTCTCGTTTTGGGTAAAAAACAAGTAATATAAAAAAATATTTTAAAATCAATTCCTACTTCGGATATTAGGAAAATTTTTATTTCAGTTACTTTTTATTAAACAATTACAATTGTTATTCTCGTGTTCCGTTTTACAACGGAAGGAATGGTACAATAGCTTCTAAGGGTATGAACCCCTGAGCGCCCGAATAACTATCGCTTTCGACTCAGTACCTCCAGTGGCATAACTCTAGACATGGAGAACTTTGTGACCGGGACTCGAACTCGCAGCACAAGGGATGCGAATCCAACGCCTCTACCAACCAGACTATCACGACTAGCAATTACAAAAACTATAAAGGAGAGAAAATTACTTTTTAATTAATGAATGAATTAATGAATTAATATTTGAAAAAACTGTATTAACATCAATGTCATCCACTACAAGTTTAAATAAATTTACTTGAACTTCATTGGATGAATAAAAAGTAGTTTATTAACTATTGAAAATTTGAACAAGATATATATGCATATATAGAGAGTGTGAGCTAATAGTAGGAATAGAATAAAGTTACAAGACAAGAGAAAAATAAACAGGCATGTCAAAAAAGGATGGAATATTCACGAGTTGCTCGAAAAACAAACAACATTTATTGAGTATCCTGAAGTTATACACTTCCTTTTACCAACAAACCAAGAGACAAACTGGTATTGAATTAAATTTCTGGAGGTAAATTCAGTTTAATTATAAATAATTTAATTTAATGACTTAACATAACGGATAATTTGATACAGATCAAGTTTATCTAAAAAGACTGTTTAAATCATGGTCAATTCAAAATCATAACGCACGAGACGGCACAGTCCTCTTCAGGCTCCTATGCAATACTGTAGAAAAGGTGCTCAAAAAAGACAGATTAAACTTGAACTCAGTCTTCTCTCATAATGAAATGGGATTCGGATTCGAATCTGAGACATTCCAATTTTGAAACTGAGATTCTGTCACAAAGTCATAGCAGCCCTATGAAATTCAAGAAGCGATTATTTGAAAGATAACTGTATCATTCAATTTTCAAATAATGCCTGAACTTTATAACCGCATTAAACAGAAATGAATCCTGGAAAACTAAGTTCTACTGTAGTCACATCAAGCATCATATATCTTTTATAATGTTTAAATCTTTGGGGTTTGCTTTATAAACAAAAATTTCAATTGAAAGATACAGTCTCAAATGTGTATGTATCAGTCATTTTATCTATATCTGATGGGATTGCAAAATTTTCATCTCTTTATTACAGTACACCATTATTTTTAAGATCATTCCATTCAACTACAAAATTATTCAAAATAATTGCACCGATTATAAATGGCTATAGTTTTCCTTATAAGTATAGAAAAAGTTAAAAGGAATTAAGCACAAAGAAAAAAACAATGCGCAATACTTAAGAAATCTTCAAATTTGATATTCATGTATGATAATTTCCCTTTGCAACTTCTCTTAGACACTGTGAAGCCCGTTAAATGGTGCGAATGCGTTTCAACAACTATTTGTATCCCCTGAAAATAGCTATACATACATATCTTCTGAAATCACCTCTTCCTTTCGTTAGGACATGCCGTAGACTCTCATATAAGCACTTTTTTTCTTTGCAACAGTATTCGAATGAAGAAAAGTATACAGAATGCTTCATTCGATATAGAAATAAAGTAACGTACATATGTTGCTCCTATACTCAAACATTGTTAAATAAAGCCATTATTGGGTTCGCATATCTAAGTTAATACTTACATTTGCACTTTGTTCAAATTTTTGCTTCCCACCTTTATTGGTAAAGATGTCGGTTTTTTTTAATATATAATCGTTGGGTTTGTTTCGAATAACCTTGTAAAATATACCATATATAACAATTAAAATTTGGTTGTGCATCTTGATTTTTCACTTATGCTGGTTATTTACTTTTTACACACTTAGCAATAACACTGAGAGAATTATCTGAGGTCAATTTTAAACATTAAATCATTTTTTATGTTAATGAGACTTAATAAATCATGTATTTTAAAACCAATAATATTCTGTTCATTCTTGAAATATATATATATATATATATATATATATATATATATATATATATATATATATATATCACTATTGTTTATTTTTAATTAAAATTTATTAACATTTTGAGGCATGACGGGGTTAAAAGTACCCCACTTTTTAATGAGTAAAATATGCATAATGGTATATTTTTTCAACCACCATTCATGAAATCAATGTTATATAATATGATGGATATATTTTCAACTACTGCTTTTAACTACCATTCAAGAACCTATTTGGCATAGTGGGATATTTCAACTCACCCAATGATAAAAAACTCCACTGAATTATTAATTTTTATGTTTTTATATGATGTTATTCCTTTATTAATAAAAATAAACCAACTTTATTCTGTTTGAACGGAAATAAAATTTCTGTGCAACACGGTTTTTCTTTTAAAATGTAATGTCTCAAAGGATCAAATAGTGTTTTCCCAAACACCAGGTTCAAACTCTTCAATGTATTTCCTTCTCATAGTATCGATGTATAATTATTCCTTGGAAAGCAGATGGTATTAGTAATTCAAGTTACATGTTCCTACAACAAGATATCTCGTACTCAATTCTCAAAGTAGAACCCTTACACCCACTTAAAACAAGATGCTTCATACACGAAATAACCTCTATTGAGACACATTCCCGATTTCCAATATAACTACTCCACATCTAGAAAAAACTTTCCACAATTCATATGCACATCAGCATAGACACATATGAAAACTTATATGTTGCTTTTATAATAAAATTGATAACTACGGGTTGTATTAATCCATTGTTAATGTTTAGTTTCTCACAACTAATTTTCTCTTTTCGTAAAATATGCATAATTTTTTTGTATAAATTCTACTTTTATTTTATCTTTACATACTTTTATGAACTAGAACTTCTTTAATGGCAATAACATCTACATCAGAAAGAATACTATTGATTAATGAATCAACTATTTCGTCACAATAATAGAATGGCATGCTTCCGGTTTAGCGCATTCTGGAAATTTAAAGGAAATGGGAGAGCGGATAAATTCGCCAAAATAGCATAATTAAAAGAACAAATTGAACAACACACAACATTCCAGCTAAAAAATAGCTTGGAAGATCTGCAACAGAAAATTGGATACTGCAACAAAATGCTGTTGGACGAAAAAATTTAAAATAATAAGAACTACAAGATAGCGAAGTGATTTTTATATCAATCAAATCTACATCCACAATGGAATTTTTTTTAATATCAGGCACGACTTTTCCATAAATCAGCAAAGACCAAGGTGGCCAGGTGATAAATTTTCGACTTAGAAACTGCTGAATTCCAGTTTCGAGATCCGATTCCAACGGAGAATCACTATGCAAGTGGATCTGATGCACGTTAAATCCGTCAGAATTAAAGGTCCTCCGGTTTGTGTGGTGCAGCAATTTAGAGAGGGGGGGTCGACTCAAATCATCTGAAAGTGGTTCAAAATTACGAGGTCCGTCCCAAAATAGCTTGGTAAAAGTTCCGTTTGGTGTGCCCCTTGCCGCGCCAAGGATGCCAAGTCGCCAATAAAGATGGCGGACAAAGTAAACAAACACTTTTATGGGATAGTTACGGTTACCACTTTTCGCAATATAATTATAATTTTTTTACCGATAAGAATTCTTTTTTAGACCCGGTGCCTTCAACAGATGCCGGAGGAAGGTACCGGGCAGAATTTTTTTAACTTAAAAAAACATCCTACGGCTTCGCTAGCCACGGGAGCGGGAAACTAGTAGCTTCGCTAGCACACTGAACGTAAGGACTGCGTGGATAACATGAACAGTAAATAATAACTAATTGAGAAAGACAAAGACGCAAAAAGAATGGATTTAATAGAAAATTTTATTTATAGGAAATTCATTAAAAAAAGACTTGAAGGTTATGTACAACTCAATCATTGTAGGATGAAGTAAATAAAACACCATTAGGGTTAATACAATAGGGTTGGGTTGGGTTGCCATATTGGCGGCAAACTCGGGGGCACACTAATGACCATTTTAACCAATAGCTTTAGTTGTGCTTTAAAACGGGATGTTAGTTTAATATTCAATAAAGGGCAACATGTACTTGTGAACACATAGAATATTCAAACAAAAATACTCTTTTACAATTTCCTCTCAGTGAAAATGAGAGAACCTTGTAGCCAGAAACTTGGAAAAAGTTGAGTCATTAAAAATTCTTATCATTTCGTTCCTTCATAAACACACTGAAGAAATTGTTACTTTATTCAACCAAGTATATCCACCTCATTAAATCCTCCTCTGATTTATTTATTTGCATTATTTACTTACATTCACTCTTGAATTATTTTATAAAAAATTAATTTTATTACTTAAATTTATTTTATTCTGTTAGCTTTATTATTTTTTAAAATAATTTATTGTTTAAAAATCATTTATTTACTCTTTCACACTTTCATTTTGTATTTCTTATTCGCATTGTCGTTTCACATATTTTTATCTATTTGTCTATATTTCTTCTCATTATCTCTTATTTCGTTTATTTTAACTACTCTACATAATTTTTCTGAATTATTTCATGCTTTGGGATGTTTAAGTTAGCTTTTATGCCTTTGATGGCCTGTCATCACCCCTCCAAAAGTCTAAAGTCGGATTTTTTTTTATTGAATGTATGAGCTTTTAATTGCTAAATCAGATGGTATACAAGTTTCAAAATTTAATTGAAGTGCCATTCGTCATCTTTGAATATATGCATCAATATACAAAAAGTATGACTAAAATCTATCGATGATACATATTGATACACTTCACTTAGCTGCAAACGGGGGGAAAACTGACTCAAAATTACATGATTTCAAAACAGTTATAAATATAATATCAAAACAATTGTCGAATTTTGGCTTAAAAGTTGCACCTCAAATTAAAAAAAAATATCAACAAGTCTTTACTGAAAAATAAAATGTTTTCAAATTTCACAGCATACCACATCGTAAGACATGAATTACAGCTATAAAGCTATTATTTCACAGCTATTATTTTTTTTCATTAAACAATTTTAAAACAAAAACAGCTCTGCCAATGCAATCGTAATTTTTTTCCCTTATTACAAAAATTGACATTCTTCTCATAACACTCACTGATACAAATTTCCAAAAGCTTCTAATTGCCAATAACTTTTGAACAATTGATGAAAAAAAGAAAATATTTGGAAAGTAAATCTTAAATATTCTCTGCCACTCTGTATCGGATTTGAACAATTTCTTTTTCTGTAAGAAACTAATATTTAAATGTAATTTTAGTTTTAAAAAATTCATTAAAATATTTTTGAGTGATTTAAAAGAATCAATGAATTTTTACTTTTATGAGAAATCTGAAAGGTTAGAAGCACAATTTTTTCTCTTCCAGCTTCCTAAAACCAAAATCATTCTTAAAAGAACCTTGATTTCATCGCTTTCTTCTGTTTTAGAACATTTCCTTATTTCTTTTCCTTTGTTGTCCGATTTTTCTTCATTAGAATGCCACTTTTTTGAAGTAGAAACGTTCTTTGGAATATCTCTTTCGATGTTTACAAGTGGCAATAAATTTTTGCTTTCTTTCGTCCTTTCATTCCTTTTTCCTCCGATGCCTCTTCTCTTTCCCTTCTTAGAATATTTATCGTCCAAAGCAAAAGTATTCTTGTCATCTATTCTAATGTCTCCAAATGATGAAACGTCTCCTGTTTTTAGAATTTCATTTTGACATTGATTGACTTCCGTAAAATGCAATTCATTCTGTAACGGACAATCTGCATCTAAATTAAATAAGTTTCCCTCTATAGAAACATCTGTTGTAATACAATGATCATTACGAGATTTAATCTGTGGTTCAGGGTCAAAATCTTTCAAATTGTTTGTTCCACCATAATCATTAATTTTAACACTATCAAAACTTTCTGAGTTATTGGGAAAAGAGTCAATCATCTCTGAAATAATTTTCATTTTGTCACTCGGAGCTTCTTGATTTGTTAAATTATCAGAATTCAATGACTTGAACGATTGAAAATGTATTTTTGTCTCTTGTATTTCTGTCTTAGTTGGTACCAAGTTTTTGTAGCCAGTATAATTCGTAGCCAGATCGTGATCATTTAGAAATTTCGTTTTAATCATGCAATCTGCAGTAGATACTGAAATCTTCTGTGTTAATGGATTGTTGAACCTTTTAATTGCTTGAAAAACGTTTTCCATATCGTTAATGGTAAAATATTCATTTGAGGAGGCATCAGTAACATTATACGATTTCAACTGCTCATTATTAAATTTTATCCATGACATGGAAGGGATTTTGTGATTAGTAAAATTTGAAATCCTTTTAAAATAGGTATAAGTATCTACAGAAATTTTGTGTTTAAAAAATTCTTCGTTTTTAAAAGTTTCTAGGAATTGATTTGTTGATATATAATCATCAGCTACTCTTCCAAGTTGCACCCATCCTCCTTGTTTGTAAAACTCGTCAGCATACTTATCGAAGTGCATTGTCCAGCATATATGACTATACTTTACCCAATCTATAGGAGGAACATGAATGTTTCGACAAAAATGACTTAATGTCCAAACAAACGCGCATGTACTAAATATTCTTTCGAAAACCGTTAAAAAACCAAAAACTTCAACACTGCTACATACACGATTAATGTAATTATCGAAGTCAAAGCAAGTTTTTATAAACTCTGGCACACTTTCACGTATATAGTGAATAAAAACATGATGATAAAAAGCAAATCGGCATTTAATTGCGCAGTAAAACCTGCTATCGCATACTGTCTTGTATTCAGGTACAGCTAAACATTCATCGCCATAAATTTCAAAAATATCAGGTTTATGGGAAATCAATCCGCTTTCCAAATAAAATGAATAGAACACATCATAAGCGAATATTTCTAATAGTAAATCCGATGTCATTTTAAGGTGCAGAACGAAAACAAACAGAATGCATTTTCTTCGTGAAGAAACATGTACTCAATTCTTCATCTGTTGCCATTTACCATTTCAATATATGCTACTTTTATTCTAGTTTATATGGATTTAGATTATAATAGGTTCCTAGTAGCTTGGTGGTAAAGTCTGCTATGGGAGAGCAAAATGACAAGTTCAAGATAAAATATCGGAATTAATGTGAACCTGGCGAAAGTAAAATTTATCGTTTTGACTCAAATTCTCTTATGTTGATACAGCGAAAATGTTTCAAAAGTGGATTACTATTCCAAGAGAACTTCATCAACTGGTCATGATCCAAAGTTAGAAGTTCTTCCTAAAAATAATCCTAGTGTAGCATCGAAATAAGCTTCAAACTGTAATGCGAAAATTAGATCCTAAGTGAATAACCACTGAAATATAAATATTATCGCAAAAGACACATTCTTTAAATGTTATGGAATTATTTAATCCTATTTTCCATAGGATATATATGTTTGGTGCAGAATTACCAAATTTGTCTCTTGTACCTTCAAAATCCACCTTCATAGGTAGATAAATATATGATTTCTGAGGAAGAAATTTTCTTTAAATTTCTGCTGGCTAATTTCCCATAAACTTGAGTTGGTTGTCTTTTCTAAATGGAAAAAACTTGCCAAAAACCAAATATCTAAGATACTCTCAATTCATGGTCTTAGATCAGCATAATATTGGCTTAGGCACCTTATTACCCCTTCCTTACCGTCTAATGGGAAAAGTTCGTGGTTCTTGCAAATATCGTGCTAATTATGTACCAAATTACTGGCATCATCTAAATTGAACTTCTTTTTATTATAAAATAGAAACTCAACCATTCATTTGCTCAATTTGTATGATTCCATGCCCACTGAACATGAACGTCTTTATGCAGTTTTGCCAGCTTTGCTACTGACGCATTTCGTGATAATCAAGCAATTTACTTACTTGTGGTGACAATTTACCGTGTATTTTGATACTAGAATGGTCGCTTCTCTTGAAATTAACCATGTATACAGGTTTTAGGCTGAAACTAACCTGAAAATCTCACTATTTTTTTCCGTTTAGATGTCTTCTTTCGTCACCTAGAACATGATTTTCTTTCAAAATGTTTTTTTTTTTTTTACAGAATTCGTTTAATGCCAACCCTGGTGCGTACAGTTTTCTTACAGTGTTCAAAGTTTTCATTCCCTGAGTTTTCAAAAGACAGATTTGCAAAATGTACTCTTAGGAGATCTGTATCTCACGCGGTACTTTACAATCAGACGAAAAAGGAAAGAAAGCTCCACTTTTATCTCAGGAAACTATTGAAACACAAGTACATGACCTTCGAATCTACAAATATGGCCATCAGTATTTAAATCGGCTTTTAACACCGATTGTCTGTATATTTTTAGGACAGTTTTTTTAAATTTTATATTCTTAACGACTACTTTAAAGCTCTTTGAGTATTTTATTGTTTGCATTACTTCTATGCATATTTGCATAATTTATTTTTTCTTACTAGTTTAATTAGATCTTAAATCCAGAAAAAGGTAGTCTATAAACTTTTGGAATGCACTATTTACCTTATTTTAGACAAAAGAAAATATACCGGAAATTAACTACATAAAACTTGTATTCATTATATTTTGAGAATGTTTTTGATTTATATTAATCCTATATTTAAAATATTCACCCAACCATTAATGGACGATTATATTATTATAATTATTTTAAATTACTAGTGACCTAAATTTTTTGAATATTTTTTCTATATTTAAATTATTTAAACACCACTGGTCAATTAGTGAGACTGGCGAGAGAATAAGAGACAGTGCAAGAGAATGTTGCATGCTTACATTACACCTACTTCTCTGCTTTTATAGGGTTTTAAATCACGTACTCGCACATTTTATATAGTCTGATTGTCAGTTTTTACATCATTTCAAATGACGGCTATTCATTAAGCATATTGAAAGTAAAAGATGAATGGGAATTGGAAGGTCAGGGATCATTTCAAAAAATCATATTGAACTTTTCACTGAATTTTCAGGTGGTTTGAATTTATTGGCTTTCACATTATGTCGGTGTCTGAAAAAACCACATAATGCCGGAAAATAATTTAATACAGAATTTCACTCCAATTCAATTTTTCGGATGGATTTTTAACTGTTTTATTATTGATTTTGAAAACTAGTGCGTGTCAAATAAAGCAAATAAAGATAGAAAATCATTAGCGTCGATAAAAAAATTTGCCTGGAATTCATCTGATCATTTTCAGATATCAAAAGAAACCTTTGAAGTAAATAGTGATTACGCACGATTCCATTTCGTGTCAGAAATCCCATTTTGTAAAGGAAAAAAAGTTCAATATATTTACTTAGGTTCAGATATTCTGTAACAAATACAAGCACAGTGCTTTATCATCAGGGAAACAATTTTTTTTTCAAAATAAACAAATGTGCATTTCAAAAACACACAGATTCTTTGAAACGATTTTCTGATGATTCGTCCATTTCATTGTCTACAAAGAAATTCTAGGATCATTAAATAAATTAAATCAACAGGAGTATAATCCAATTTCAGCAGTTGTTTATTCATCCGATTCTCGGTCCTGCATCAAAGACCATGTATCTTTTTTTTTATATCAGTAAATGCAAATTCTTATCCACTTAATCTCTGTAAAAGCATCTCTGAACAAGGAAACCCTTTAAAAAATAACTACTTTCGTGGTGTATTGATTGATTGAAAGCTTTTGTTTCACAAAAGTAAGGATTACAGCTTAACAGAATATTAGAGGTGTCTAATATAGAGGGAAATTGTTACATATATTTGACAAATATAGAGCATTACACACGAACTAAAAAATATAATACATAATATGAGTGCATAATTTGTATGAAGAAAAAATCTTTTTTTTTTCAGTAAAATGAATATCAAAACATAATTAAAAAAAGATTAATTCCTTATTTTCTTCTTTTGTAATATCAAAGCAATCATAGTGCTTTTTATTTGTTATCAAACTAGTATTGCATTGTGAAATAGCTTATCGTAGAATTCTTTCATAATGGTTTGATTTCTCAGCACATTACGACGAAAGATGTGTGTGTGTGTGTGTGTGTGTGTGTGTGTGTGTGTGTGTGTGTGTGTGTGTGTGTGTGTGTGTGTGTGTGTGTGTGTGTGTGTGTGTGTGTGTGTGTGTGTGTGTGTGTGTGTGTGTGTGTGTGTGTGTGTGTGTGTGTGTGTGTGTGTGTGTGTGTGTGTGAGAGAGAGAGAGAGAGAGAAAGAGAGAGATGCATTGTAAAAAAAAGAGAAAGTAGTCTATTATGTATTTCAATATGCCTAAAGTTTTGCTTCTCTATAAGGAGAAAATTAATACAATTCTGAATTTGAAATTGCTTGGTAAAACTTTTGAACAAGTATCGGAGCTTTTAAATCATTCTAAAATTATAAGCACATAAGACGCCATATGAGCCAAAACCTCGTTCAGAAAGATCACGTGTCATGGATATTCACAGCCATAGGTGGATTCAAAGAAGAGCATCAAGTCAGAAAATGTTGGAGAGGGAAATTGCTAAGGTTTTCAGGGTTGCAAATCTTCAAAAATACTGCTCACAGATGAACTATAGAATCTGGTTTATATGATTCTAGCAAAAATAGCTAGTAGATTACCATTCTCAAAGTTTCACATTAGTAAGAAATTACAATGGGCTCACAAATATGTCGTAGTTGATAAATGGATGATTGTTTTATTTTATTTCGGAATAAGATATGGTTTTCCTAGAAAACATGCCTGTATCTTTTTATATTAGTTGTAGGACACTTTTTTAATTGAATTAATGAAATTAGAAATCAAAGTTTTTTTTATGTTTTGCAATAATTGCTTTACTTACTCAAAAGACATAAGTGGTATTTGAGGGATTATTGATACAAATATCATCGAACACATAATCAAAATGTACAGAATTTTATGATTATAAATTAGAAAAGTCATCGGCGAGTTCATAAACATATGCTTTACATATGCTTTACATGTGCTTTATTCATTATTACATTTTATTCTTTCTCTAAAGCTAAATTTCCGTACCATTGAGCTGTTTCTTGGTTTTCAAAGTCAAAATCAAATCATGGCACTGTTTATTCTTACTAAAACTAACAGTTTCTCTTCGTTATAGCTACGTTTCTTTACAGTGCTTAAAAATGAAATATTTAATACGTAAAAGATTCTGAGAATAATCGCTGAATTCAAATGGTACATGATAATTTATGAATCGTAAAATGTCAAAAACTAAAACAAGAGTGCGATCGTAAAACTTAAGATGAAGTTTCGTTACAGTATAACTTCGTACGAAATGAAAAATTAAAATCTGCATCATAATTCAAATTGCCATTATTTATGCTGACATAAAAAAGGCATCTTGGGAATTCTAAGAACCTTTAGTAATCAATACAGCATTCGCATTGTAATGACTTTTACGACTATTATTCTTTCAGATAGATCTTCATCTTTACTTTCTTTATGTTTGGTTCAATACTCTTCAATTGAAAAAGAATATTTTATTGTCGTAACAGCGAATTTCCACTTTGAAATGGCAAGTAATGCATTTAGAATTGACTAAATTTTTAAAGACTCCGAAAATAAAGATAATAATAGTTTAATAAATTTTGAGATAAACAGAGTCGTTTCTTAGATAAAGTAACTTTGTATATTTGCCTTTCATATCAAATGCTAAAAGACTATTTAGGGAAACGGTTTTTTAAAATATTTTTATTTAAAAGCTAGTATGGAGAGAGGTTCTTAATCTGTGATAGACAACTTGAAATGGTACAAAATGTACACGGAAATAAAATGGTCTTACAAGACACGAGTTTTTATTTGAAGATATTTACATTATGAAATCGCATGGAATTTACAATTTTTTTAATCTATCTTCAGCAACTCTGGGCCAATTGCCTCTTCACTTCCGCAGTGTAAAATATATACATGAACCAACAGTTTATTGTGAAGATTCCGTCTCAACAACATTTAGAAGATCATCTAGAAATTGGTCAGAAAATTATTTTGTTTCACTTGTTTTCACAGAAAGCAGATTATGATTTGAAACTTTTGACAGTTATATTATTTTCTTTGGACGATATTTATATGCATTTTAAAAAAACATATAAATTTGGGAAAATAAAAACATTTTAATTTTAAAAAAGCTTACATTTTCTAACAAGTCGATTCCTTATAAAATGCAGAGATTTTAATAAAATTAGCCAAAACTTGTATAATATATTTCAAAGTATTATTAAAACCAACATTAAAATCTAAAATGAGTCATATAAATATCCGATGAATTATGATTATTTCTAGTAAATAAATTCACCTGCACAAGAAAGCTAAATAAATCATATTTTTTCCTATACAGTTTAAAAGCAATATAGAAAGATTATGTAAAAAATTCCATTAAAATTCAGAAAGATACTAGCATTGTAATGAGTTGAATTTCAGTTGTTTTCTAAGAGAAACCGAATTACAATAAGTTTTCCACAAATTGATGTTCTTTAAAATTGCATCATTGAATAGTTATATTTAATTATGTAAAAAGTTAAGAAATATACTAAATACCCTTTATAAATTAAGCACGTGACGTTAATTTCAAAAAAATAGATATCTTCAATAATAAAAAAGTATTATATTGTTTATTATTTCACAAAAATTAGAATTCAAGCATTCCCATTTGTGTATTTATTCAAATGTATTCATCATTCAGTCTAGCATTCACTCAAATTATAACTTGATTTACAAAGTTTTTTACAAAGTACTTTATATTTTATTCAAATGCTACATATGCATCGATTACTAATATGAGATGACATTACCTTTAACTGCAATGATGATAAGTTTTTTTTAATGTGATTAAATTTATTATTTTTACATTAAATATTCACAAAACAGAACACTTATAAAAGGTAAATATTTAAGCAAACAGTTTAAAATTTTTAGATTAAAGGAATTGAATACATGCTTACTATTTACCACCTCAGATCCAACTGATTCATTGCATTCACACAATATGACGGAGCTGTTCTTATTGGTAATCGTGCTTTTGTCCTTGGACTGTAGCGCATGTATTTGTCAAAAAATTAATTTGAATTCAAAACAGCGGCTAAATTTAAAAAGGAATAACATGGAGAATAAAGGCAAGCAAACTATATGCTAAAACAAGCCAAATTAACAAGATGAATGTAGAATTCATATAGTTATTGTTGTTACTCATGGCACTTGCCTATAGACAAGTCTCCCGCTGATACAGCTGCAGATTTAAGCCGAAAGGAGCGTCTCTTGTTTTTGAAGTAACTCCAACTAGGACCAAGAGTGCGACTTGGCTATACACTCAGCACATTTGCTGGCACAGCCCCTTTTTACAGGGGGCGCAGTTACACATCTCACAGATAGCACACAGAAGAACAACCATGCCGGAATCAGGACTCTCAGAGCACGAGGAAGACGCGCTACCATTGTGCCAGAAAGCCGGCATTCATACAGTAGATTTTTATAAGCAACCAGTACGAGTGTTCTTTCCAAAACCTTCTTGCATACTCTGTCATAAGCTTGTCACGCCAAAGAATGCCTTACAGGGTATTAACGTGCATTATTTATGAAATTTGGATTGCATTTAGCCTTTTTAATGAGTACATCGTGTCATTCTTGGCGATTAATCCTTGCCATGCAGTTAATATTTTTCAAAATTAGAATTTTAGTTTTAGACACATTTTTTCCAATTCATTGACAGAAAGTTGTACTTTTATTCACATAATCCCATACCAAACGATATATGTATATCATTGCTTTTTTTTCAACTATCACCCTTACTTTATCCTGAAAGGACAGACAGACAGATAGTCAACCTTTAATTGCATTCGGTTCAAAATTTGATAGATGTATACACTATAGTTATTAAATCTGTGTACTAAATTTCAGCTATATAGCTCTCTTCGTTTTGCTATTATGGTGTTAAATAATATTCGAACAACCTGACTTCTTAACAGAAAACGCAAAATTTGATAAAATTTGATAAAATAATTTAACGCAAAAATTGATAAAAATGTGCAAATTTTGGTGAAAAAAACGTAAACTAATTTTCAACCGCCTAGCTAAAAGTGGTTTTGAATTATCTTTGTCTCACACATACAGTCGAACATTTTTCGAACTCAGGGAATTGTCAAAATCACGAGTTGAAGTTTTTCGATGATTGCTATATTTTCGCTATACTACATATACAAGAAAGTGAAAAGCTATATGTGCTGAAATTTTTTGATGATTGCTATATTTTCTCTATACTACATATGCAAGAAAGTGAAAAGCTATATGTGCTGAAATTTTTTGATGATTGCTATATTTTCTCTATACTACATATACAAGAAAGTGAAAAAGCTATGTGTGCTGTATGGTCAGATTTAATGTACTCAAGGACTCAAAAACATTAAGTTCAGCTAAAATCAATATTTGAACTCCTTATCTTTCACCTCACTACCAATCTATTGACTTTATTGGATAGGTAGTGCTACACATAATTGAAAAAAAAGCTTATAGTTTTATACGATCTGATACAATTATTTTTCAAATCAACCTTCAAACTTCACCATGTTATAGAAAAAGTAATCTTGTTAAGAAAAATTTTCCAAACATGACTGAATTCGTTGAAAATTTCATCTCAGATAAAATATTTTCAGTTCTTAACTTGTTAAGACTAGTTTCTAACAGCAAAAAGAAAAGGCTTACAAAAGATCATCCAAAATTATTTTCAAATAGTTTTCTTTACCACTTATTTTTTAACAGTAAATCTAAAAATGCATCCTATAATATTTTCTTAAACTTGAACTTCAAAGTCCCTGAAATTAGTTTTTAAGTGGAAATCAATATTTTTTCTGACTGTTGATTATATTTTAATACTCCACTTACAGAAATTAAATTATGCTTCCTAAGCTGCGACATTTTGATATAGTTACTGAAATCGATTGAGTTGAAACAAAGTTCGCATCGATATTTTTCTGTTCATAAATGGAAACTTATTCTAATTAAGCGGCAGAAAAATTCATTTTGTTTCTCCTTCACTTTCATTTGTTTTGTTTCAAATTTAAAAATGATGAAAGTAATTATCTCCCTCCAAGGCAAACAATAGCTGTTTTTATTAGAATTAAACAAACTTCGCCTTAAAAAAAGTTAAAACTTTTCTTTTGCAATAATATTTTTAAATGGTTTCAAGAGCATCTAATTTTCCTTCAAATTAAATGT
The DNA here is from genome assembly GCA_026289955.1 of Argiope argentata. Classification (NCBI taxonomy): domain Eukaryota; kingdom Metazoa; phylum Arthropoda; class Arachnida; order Araneae; family Araneidae; genus Argiope; species Argiope argentata. The sequence continues at coordinate 187,276 of JAOUZG010039019.1, read as the reverse complement.
TCACTTTAGTACATTTAAACACACACTAAAAATACGTTTTTATTGGCTGTGAAGGTCCTTAAAAATATTTTTTAAGAAAAAGTTTTTTTCATTAAACTGTGACTCAAGCGATTATTATTATTTGATTTAAAATGGCTCATTTGTGAATAAATTACTGATTAACAATATTTTAATTAATTTTTTTGTTTTAAAATTAAATGCCCTCGTTTGAAAACATACATTTATCAATTTTTTTTCTTTTTCCATAAGAATTTATTCAAATATCATTCCAATAAGTTTTTATAATATAACATTAATGTTTTAAATACTCAATCACTTCACTTTAATCACTTCGCATACAATGACGTGTCTGACACGCGCATCGAATTACTGAATTTTTATTTTCAAGTCTGCAATTAAGCCACAGGATTAAATATTTAAATACAAAAAAATCAATATGAAACGATTTGTTATCCCAAATGCTCCATGTATTATTTTAAAAAATCAAATGAACAATAAATTACCAAAATAGGATGAGTTATCTAATTAGAAATAAATTCGTATGTCAAGTGGTTAATATGATACTAGTTTAGTTATATTAACGTCCCGTTCTAAAGCAACCCTAGGGCTACTTTGGGATGGACTTCGTAATTTTGAACAGCAGTCAGATATCGACGTTGTCATCTGAGCTCACATCCTCCTCTCTAAATTTCTACAACATACCATCTGGGGACGTTTTCTCTTGACGGATTTAACGTGCAACAGACTTGCTTACAAGATGGTTCTTCTGTGGAATCGGGTCTTGAATTTGAAACCCTCCAGTTCCAAAGCTGAGGTCTTATCACCAGCCCACAGCTGCCTACTTTTAAGTTGATAAATGATTATTGTTTAAAAGCATTACAAGAAAATGAAGATTGTTAGAAAATTTTACAATATGCAGTAAGACTTTTGTGTATTTCTACTAACTTTACTTAATGATTATTTTAGCTGCAATAAATTTGAATGAGATAGACTTGTCGTTTTTTTCCTACCTAAAATCACTATTTAATCATTTACAAAAATTCAACAGATGATGTAAATCAGAATGTTGTTTACTATTACCGTTTCAATGATGATGATACCGTCTTCGCGTTACGACGGAAAGAGGGGTGTTGTAGCTTTTGAGGGTAAAGACCCCTGCACTCGAGGGCAGAAATCTGATTTCTAGCTCATATGAAGATGGCATTCACACGCACAACCCCTTTTTACAAGGGGGTCTTTCACACGCTTTACAGATAGACAGATGAGGAGGGAGGACAACCATGTCCGAACCAGGACTCGAACCTGGCAAGCCCAGATCACAGGGAAAGACACGCTACATCTAGGCCAGAAGGCCGGATATCGCGTCAATAAAATGCATTATATAATGGAAGTATTTAACTTTATACACGTCAAATGCACAGAAGCAATTTAATTTTGGAATGCACTATGTACTTTTCTGGGAAGGATAGTAACATCATGGACAGAGTAAGACAATATTAAATTTTAGAAGTCATGCATAGTATTTTATTCATGTGGTGCTGACTTTGCAATTATTTGTACTCATTATGTGTTGCTTCGTTGGGATGTTATTGAAATTTGCTTTTGTCAGTCAAGCAAAATTATCTTGAAATTAAAAGCTAAAGTTTTTAGCTTTGTTTGTTTCAAAAATTTTGTATAATATTCTTCTGATGGCAGTTAATTATATTTTAGGGAGTGACCTGCACGTATACTTGTTATATTATTTAAGCACATTCTTACATTGATGTTGTCTATATATTTAAAATAGTTGGTAAAACCATACAATTAGTCCTCCAACCTGAAATCACATCCGTTACGGTCAATTTTTATTTTTTATGCAAGCTCGTGCTCCCTATACAAATTTTTAATGGCCAACTGCCCCTACCTCTACTCCCCATTTTCGAGAGAGCTACTTCACGATACATTACATCTATAAGTGAAAAACAGGTCTTAAATAGTCTGTTTATTTGCCAAGTTTCATTTCATATTGTTAAGAAAATCATCCGATTGACTGACGGTGAATAAATTATAATTAACTGAATAATTGAAAAAGACGCTTTATTCCCTAATATTAAAAACCACGAGACATAAACAATAAAAACATAATCAAAATTCATGTAAAAAACAGCACTTTTAGCTATTAGCCACATAAGATAAGAGAAAATAATAAATAATAAGAAAGTTAGGAATATAACAACTGTTTTATCTTGATCTACAGCATAATGCAAGACAAATTTAATTCCCTTGAGCTCCTCTTCAGAATTATAAATTTTCCGACCGGGAAAACCATAAAAATGAATTCTCCAGAAGATTCTCTAGATCTTGGGTCCTATTATAAATAGAAGCATAATTCCTGAATTTTTCAGAATCTTCGTTTATGTTGTCAAATCGCCAAGATCAAGATTCATTGGATTGGTATCCATTAACAATCTTTGTATTTCTGTCTTTCCAATTACAAAACTAATATGACGGGAGTATGGTATTGTAGATTCCTTACACTAACTTCTATGTAAACTCATAGCCACTCGATACATCGACAGCGGTAATATGTCCATACCTCCATATGTTTTCCAAATATATCGCAAAATATCTCTTTGTCCGAGTCCCCAATCTCAACAATTTAAAAGATTTCTTTAATTTTATACGTCAATTTATTTCATCTCTTTCAAAACATAGCGATGTTATCAAAATACTCTACACTTGCTGTTTAAATTTAATTTAAAATCATCATTCTTTTGTTACCATGAAATATAGCTCATCAAAATTAGTTGACAAAAATAAAATAGTACTCTAAATATTTTAGATAAACAGCTGGTTTCCGAAATTTCGTGTCATATGTCTTATCTCAAAACAACACAAGGAATATTTTAGGACAACTCTAATAATTTTGAACTGTGGTTAGATGACGTGTATAACAGATCTTGCCTTCCCATGCTTCCATTTCACACTAAAGAGAGTACAAAAAAGTCATAAGTTTAATTATAAAAATCAAGTATTTTTAAAATGATATTATTTAAGAATTAATTTTTGAAAACAGTAGTTTTTTTTTTTTACAAAAAATGTGAAAGTCGAAAAATACCGTGAAAACGCGAGGTTCTAATAGAAATTCGTTGAATTAGTTCAAATTTCAATCATATTTGTCTAATCATAAAATAAATAATAATAATAACGATAATGTGTCGCAAAGCGATATGATTTTACTGCATTTTCTAAATTCCTCTGTAAAAAAACTCTCTTCTGATGGTAACTGCGAATTTATTTATTTCTTATAAGGTCACCAACATGTCACGCTTTTACGATTTTGTCTTAACTTCCAGACTATTTTCAGATTTTCATTACATTAATTCAAGCAGGGTTTTTTTTTAGTTTCATTATTGTCTCCTATCTTTAACCCTTTGCACTCGGATAGTGCATCTCACACACCATTCAAGACCATTCGCCATTTTGAGTATTTATTTAGTTTCAATTCTTAAAAATACCTACAGAATGGCAAAAAGATTTAGATTCCTTTTTCAGGGAAGCTCAATTTGAAACAATTGTATGCATTTTTTGTATGTGTAATAAAACAAGCTCATGTGTTAAGTAAATTATGCATCGAATTACTTTTCCGAATGCAAAGGGTCGATATACAGGGTGGGTATAATTAAAGTTTCACTTTTAAATGGTCATAAGAGGAAAAGTACCGGACCAAATGTTATCAAAATTAGTAATATTTTTAAAAAAGGTCATGGGAATTTCTTTTGCATACAAAAAAAGTTTTAAAAACTCACCTCCAGAGGGAATGGAATCTTATGCAATATTGCTAAACAAAATAAAATTTGAAGTCATCGGTTTAAATTGTCTTTAATCGTTTCTGAAACGAAACTGTTTGTGGAATTATGCAAAACCTGCTAGGATTTATGCAGATGCGTCATTTAATTTTCCAGATAGCAACTCCAGCAAATTGACATTTAAAACACCAGAATTTTTACGGGACCCCACCGCATATTGGAACATGTGTCACATAGTTACCTACACATTATGTCATGAATGAACGATTTCTAGATCGAAACTTCACTTTTTGGGCACTTCGGTCACTAGATCTCAACTTCTGTGCCTTCTGGTTATGGGGTTATCTCAAAAGCATTATTTATGATGATAATCTAAACAATTACGGGAATCAAAAGATGCGATACATGTGCATAACATTCATCCTGATATGCTAAGAGCTAATGTTGAAAATGCTGGAATATGATTTAACTTGCTTTCAGAAAATGGTGGATGCTATATTGAACATACTTGAGAAATGATTAAACACATTTTAAACCGATGTCTTCGCATCCTGATTTTGTTTAACCCCTTCGCAGACAATGACGTCTCTGACACGCGCATCGAATTACTGAATTTTTAGTTTCAAGTCTGCAACTAAGACGCAGAATACGCAAAAATCAATTCGAAACGCTTTAATATCCCAATGCTCCATATATTATTAAAAAATCAAATCAACAATAAATGACCAAAACAGTATGTGTCATCTAATAAGAAAGTTAAATAAATTCGTATGTCAAGAGGTTAACAACATTGGAAACAGCGCCATTTTGTTCCTGGTGGGGAGTTTTTTTTTAACTTTTTTGGCGGAAAATAAATTCCCATATCCTTCTTCAAACTACTACCAGGTTTGATTACATTTAGCTCAGAAATTTTCCTTTTATGACTAGTTTAAAGCGGAATTTTAATTATAATTACACTGTATTTCAGAATACGTTATTATAAATAGTATTACAGAAAAAAATCTGGCTAGGGTATGATGAAAAACCAAGCTGAATTTAGAAAACGATGATTTTCGACAAAAAAGAAAAAAACACGAAGGTTAAAAAAGGAATGTATAGGTAAAATCTCACCTAAAGTGTACTCAAAACGCAGCACTTGTAGAAATTCACGCCAAAAGCAGATAACAAATCGCTATATCAAAACAGTGATAGAGTTCAGAATACACATAGTACTCCAAATAGAGAATTGACACCTTGTGTGGCCGTTTCACCTTTTATATTTTCTCATCGGGATACGGAATTTTTCAGAAGGATCTCAAATATCGGCTTCTAATAGATATTTCATCATAATTCTTGAATTTCCTTTTATTTCAATTTAATCACCAAAGTCTCAAAGACTGGGAGTCACTGACCAGGCGTCAATTCAGCATCCATTAAAAATATCTGAAAATATTAATATTTACTATGAGACCAACAACGCAGAAAAGATATATCCTTGATCTATAGCAGTATTACGAAATCTAAATTATGTATCAGAATCTGTCACTGATACAAAATCAAAAAAAGTGAATTCATAAACTGATAAGTAAACATTGAAAATATTAAAATATATTGTTATATTGTCGTCACCGTGTACATACGAGTATATAAAATCATATTCACAAATGTATAGAAGTTAAGAACCTAGATAGTATATCAGAAAATAATTGAATAGCCAAAGTGATCACCAAATTTCATACAAAAGCGAGAAAACTCAAGTTAAATAATAAAAAAAGCGCTTAGAAATGCCACAAACGTTATATGTATTTAAAACTAAATATAGGACGGAGGTCAACGATTATTTTTATGATTCGTTTTTGGGGATAAGAAATCTATTTATTTCAACAAAAACGAATGGACATAATTTACTTTTTATCAGCATTTGGAAATCAATACACTAGCTCCTAAAACATTAAATACAAAAATTTTAAAAAATCAAATCCTCTTCTCAAAAGGAATGATTAATTTTTGGTATCGCAGAAAAGAATTATCCCTTACAGTGCCGAATGTTGAGGAAATAACTGCATCCTTTACTTTTGAGATAGTTAAACTATGAACGGGACTATCTACAATGACCCAAAAAAAGAAAGGAAAATTTATTTTTGCGTAATCGTTAAGATAACTATGGATTTTAAAAAGGTTGTTTAAATATAAAAGAATTTTTATCTTCCCTTCAAGATTGTGGATAAGAGAATCAGATTCATTATAGATAAGTAACGATTCGGATTCATACAGATCATCTGGGACTATAATAAAGCCCATTTGGTTATAATAATGCATACAATTTCATGCCGTAACAAGCCATTAAAAATAAAAACCCTACTCTGAAATTTATTGAAAAAATGATAAATGTTTTATTTAACATAATGATCCATGGCATTTCTAACCATTGTCATCTTTCTCACACAAATAGCTGATTTGCGTGAGAAATTATTTTTTCAGACAATCGCGTAGGAATTTAATAAGAATCATTATTGATAAAAGGAATTTAAATTTTTCTGTAACGATTCTAATTCTGATATTTTAACACTTAAAAAATAAGATATAGAAAAAATATTTTAAAAAATCATTTCCCCAATAAAAAGGTATGATGTATTATAATTATTTAGTTTTCTTATTCAAATTATGCATACTTTTATATAGATTTTGATTATCTATAACCTTTTTTTTTTCATTCCGCCTTGAATAAATTCCTAAATAAATTTTCTATAGCTAATAATTAAAATTAAAGCATATAATTTATCAATGAATTAATTGAAGGTGGGAGTGTACACAAAATCTCACACCTGCAATTTTACAAAATACATAATATGAATTTTTTTAAAGTAAAAGTACATCCTTAAAAGTTTTTCTCATGTATGTAACATGCTGATTTAACCCTTTGTAGTCCGAAAAATAATTAAATGCAAAATTATTCACCTAATGCAAAGAATTGTTTATTGCTATGAAAGATAAAAATATATAATTCTTTTAAGTCGAATTTCTTTGAAAAATTAATCTACATTTCTTAACCTTTAGGTAGGCGTTTTTAACAATTAAATTTGAAAAATAAATAAATAAAACGTCAAAATGATGCACAGTCTTGAATGTTGAGTCACACTCCACATCAGCAGCAAAGGGTTAAATCCTATGCGACTTTTTTATTACACTAGTGCTTTCTTGCAATTTAATACAAATAAAATTGCGATAATAATTTAGAAACAAAATACTAAATTTAGAAAAAGAAATATTACTCTGATAATTTATTGGATAAATAGGGTAATTTATAAATAGTTTATTAATGAATGAAAACATCATTCATTTCTGTTTCTTTCCCCCCAAAAGTAGCATTTTAGAAAACTTATGAATTTCCGTAAATAGCTTAGGTTCATTTCTTCTGGGGGGGGGGGGTTGTTTATCAGTTTTACTGACTACAATTTGTATGAAAACTGAGGAGCAGTCAAAAAGCGAGGTAACAAATATTTAACAAATATTTAACGATCTTGCGCCTCTCAAATTCTTCAATATTAACATTAAGTAAGAGATCTGAGTATTATTTTAAAACAACTTTTTTAATGTATCAAATTAATGTGTCCGTTTATCTATAGCTGAATTTAATCAAGATTATTCATTTTTTCAAGCAAATAGATAATTAAGGTTGTGACATTTTTTTCGATTGTAAAAGAATCAAGTGACTAAGACCTACGCTAAGCATTTTTTTAAACATTTTTCGGAAAAAGTTCTAAAAAACTATGCGAATGTTAATAATGGTGAAGAAATTTTCCAGCATTTTAATTTTGAATTTACTCATCAAAATTGATTTATTATAAAGATTTCACTTATTCAATCAATATTTTTATTAAGGTATTGATAAATTATGTACAAATTTAATGAGGGGTGGATGGTAGTGTTCCAAATATGATCTTGAATCAGTTTAAAGAATAACCTAGAAATTTTCTTTTATATTTAATTATGTTGATTTGTTGAATGAAAGACGGGAATTAATTTACCTCTGCGGAGGGAAATGTGTAAAAATAAGATGAAGTTTTGATACAGTTTTTGAGTGATAAGAATGCTGAAGAAATTTTCATTCATTTTATTTTTTGAATTTACTTTTTTATCAAAACTGATTTATTGTAAAGGATTTGCTTGTTCAATTTATATTTTTATTAATAATTGATAAATTATTTACAAATTTAATGGAGGAAGGGGGAATGTTAGTGATCCAAATACGATTTTGAATCAATTTTTAAATTAACCTGGAAATTTTTCTTTATATTTAATTGGGTTGATTTGTTAAATGAAAGACAGGAATTAATTTACAGCTGCAGAAGGAAATGTATACCAACAAGAGGTAGTTTTTGTATAGTTTTTCAACTTAAGAGCACAGTAATCATAGATAGTTTGAGAACTACGTAAAATAAAGGACAATCTTTATGTATTCTTGTCAAGAAAACTTTTCCAACGCGCCTTATTAATAGTTAGCCTGGGGCCAACTAAGAGCTATATGGAGTTCTGATGGCTCAAAGTGCACTGATATGCAGAGAAACGAAAAACTAATAATTTTACTTCTTAAGTGATTACCATCGTTAGTATTCTACATGTAAGCATCAAGTTTTCCTGACCATTATCACCGAAACTCGTGTATCCATTTCTAGAAAGCATTGGCAGGAAATATAATTAGTTCGTCGCTCGTGAGTAGAAAGGAAAATGATGTGTCAAAATAAACAGGAATATCAATAATAGCTGAAAATATTTATAATTAATTTAAATATAAGAAAATATTCTTGAATGTTAATTTTTTAGCATCTGTTAAATTGTTACGAACAAAAAGATGGCAAAAGAGTTTTCAAACGGCGCATTTATGAATGCCTTAAAAAATGAAAATAATTCTTAATCAAATACCTGGAGGTCAAAACAAAATCGTCAAGACATAAAATGATAATAATAATGCTTTAAGGAAAATGAAATTTTCCCTATTATCGAGATTTTTAATATATTTTGATTTAATAGAAATGCCTAGGATTTTTCATTTTTACGATATTTACTGTGGCTTAATTTTTTTAAAGATTCGTTCCGCATCTACGCATTCTTTATTCTAAAGGTTCGTTCCGCACCTTCAGATTCTTTATTTCTAAAAATATATTCTTCCTTTCAGTACATTAAGGGCAAAAAGTTTACACGACTTTTTATTACCACTTTCATTTTGATAAATAAAACCGGTTCTTGCCAGCAGTTGTTTTTATGGCTAAGGAAATAATCCAATGGGTTTATGGAAGGACTCCAAGAAGATAAACAAGGAAAATGAAGTGTTATTCCATACGAAAACACGAAATACTAGTAACAAAAACACAGCTGAAATTAACACTAAGTACATCGTTTGTAGAAACTAAAGAAAAAAAATGCAAGCAGACAGAAAGCAGCGACAGTATATAGAGTATATAGAGAGAGCTCGCTCTGCGATCGATACTCCAAACAGAATAATTTACGCTCTTGTAGATACATCCGTTTATATAATCTCCAAACAAGGTATCGAATTTCCTAGAAATATTTTCGAATCTCGGCTTCTAATAGAGATAGCACCAAAAACCTGTATTTTCTAGAACCCTCATTTTTGCCTCCAAAGCACCAAATGATCTCTAATGCCATTGATCAATGAAATGACATCCATTTAACATCCATCTGTAAATATGTCTTTTTTTGAGACGTTACTTACATTGAAGAAGAGTAATATCACTGATTCCTAACAGTATGTTAAGGTACAGTCATCAACAAAAAAAAATGGAGCACTTATGTTACTTAGTTATTTATTATCGCATCTTCTCGAAATCGGTATCGAATGGCTTATCGGGAATGGCTTAAAGGGACAAATTTGTTGAGACAGAAAAACCTATTTGCCAATTTAATTAACATAGTTAAGTAACTACTATCTCAATATTTTTCCATTATGAAAATCGTTTTTTTTTTATTTTTTTATTCAGTAGGTCATTTTAGGTATGTATATCAAATGTCGCTCCGAAATTCGCGTTACGCCTTTAAATACTCTTACATTTGTTTCCAGAACACTTTCCCCAAAGACAGTCAACCCACCGGGGATCGTATATTAACTAAATTTCAACTTATTAACAGTAAAATAAGGATTTTTTCGCGTTTTTATTTACAAGAATTTCGAAGGAACAAACAACACAATTCAGATTTATCTAAATATGTGTATGATTTATCAAAATATAAATGTTTTTTGTTCTTTTTATTTAAATATTGAAGCAATTCCCTTAATTTAAAAATCAATCTATCAATTAGGCATTTTAAATTGATTCCACCCTAAGAAATTAATAAAAAATCGTCAATCTAAGTCGTTACAAATCCACTGTGGGAATTTAACAATTTTCCTGAATATTTTACAAACCATTATGTGCATTACATAATTTTTTTTTTTGGGGGGGGGGGGGAATCCCGGCATTTCAGCATATCAGCTTTGTTCCATACAAAAATTTTACTATGTTCTAATTCACTTTTTTCATTTGTGTTTTTACGCTTTTTATGCACAAATTTAAATTTGTGTTTTTTATGCACTTAATTCGTGGCTTTATGAAAAATTATAATTTTTCTTTAAGTTAGTAGAAATACTACTGAGAAATATATAAGTGCTTCAGAGATATTGTCGAAAATTCATGACTTATTTAACATTGGATTTGACCTTTTTCAAAACATTATAAATCTCAAAACTATCATTAGAATTTCATTAAATTTCCTTGAGAGGTTAATTTTATTCCAGTAATTCACTAAAATTTGGTATCGATTCAGTAAAAAATTGGTAGACATAATGAAAAATTTTGAGAGAATAGTTAATTAATTAATTCGACTAATCAACTTGCCTGTCTTAACAAGCATATTCCCTTGAAGCATTTTCATCGAATTCAAATTTGTGAAATTATGCTATAATACAAATAAAGTTGCAAAAGTGTTTCTTTTTTCTTGTAACTCTTCTTAAGAACTGTATCTAATATGGCCTTTCTTCATTTTCCCACTGATCTAACATCTATTGTTATTTGTTTTAATTCAAATTAGAACTGCACTTGGAATATTGATTATGCAAGTATTCTTCTGAAATTAAGAGGGGGTTTCATTTATATAATCAATGCTAATTCTACTCTGGATAATAAGTGTCTATAAATGGCTATAATATTATTTATTCTATGTTCTTGTTGGCTATATAAGTTGTATCAATGACTCACCGACCCGAAGGCATACGAATAAATAATACTGAATGCTTGACCGACAAAACAGCAATAATGGTGGAAACTGAGGTTGAGTCCTTAGGGTCATCACCAGCCACGCTACAACCCTTTCCTAAGGAAGTACGCCCCATCATCGATGGGAGGAGCCAGACCCCCCACCTCCAGGGTGATGAGATCGGACCATCATGCCGGAAGAATCTCGTCCTCATTTTGAGGTGCTCCCCCAGGGGAAATTGTTGATTGATATAAAATATAAGCCGTTCAACGAAACAATTTACAATTGTAGTCAAATATGCTAAGAACTTTGATTTGAAAGACCTGCAACCTGAAGATGTCAATAATGTGATAAAATATTTAAACAACTTTTAAATATCTTATAATTTTAGGATAATAAAAAGTCATTCAAATATGTGTACATTTTTTATCACTGTCATTGATTGACGTCACATTGAGCTCTGAACAAGAAAATGGCTGAGAATAAAACTCCCCTTAATAGAGTAAAGGTCAAATCTGTTTAAAGAAATTTGTTGAAAAATACACTTTTTAATATTTCTTTAATGTTACGTAACTAATTCTTTAATCTTACGTAATTAATTGTTTCAAAAGTCTACGAAAGGTATTATGAAAACCACCAATGATGTTTAACACGTCAAATCTATATTAAAAAATTTTAAAATATATAAACAAAAAAATATTCATACAGAGAAAATGTATTTTTTATAGTACACTAATAATTTAGTATTCGTATACTTTTTTATTAGTTTGACGGCTTCCTGATAAATTCCCTAATAAATAATGCTTGAATTACAAAAAAATACAAGACTGTTTACTTTCCCACGCGTCTTGATCTCGATGAGGTTTTTTTATTTTTATTATTGCTCGTTAAGATTTTAATCAGCCAAAATGGACGTTTAAATGCAAAAACAAATACAAGTTGCGAAACGTTTTTTTTTTCTAGGCGAAAATCCTCCATCATTTTTAAATGAAATATTTGAAAATTATGACAGAAAAATACTTCGTTTTGACGACAGACGCGTTTTTATAGTTTTGTAGTGATAAAATACTTTTTTTTTTCCTTTTTAACATTTGAAAAATTAACAGATCTAAAAATAATTTTAATTGTTATTTCACGAAAAGAATACACCATAGAAATAAGTAACATTTATAAAAGGTCATTATTTTAATCCTTTGCTCTTTTTTTAATGAATGCATCAAAAAATCATTGTTTTATACATTTCTATTAAAATTGAAACTGAAATGCTTTCTAGAATATTCCAAAAAACTAACTACTAAAAAAACTCTAAATAACTACTAAACTAAACTAACTACTAAAACTACTCTAAATTTCAGTGAATTAGGATCCAAATAATCAGTTAGAAGCAATCATTTTTTGGGGGGAGGGGGAGAGTATCAGGTTCAGTTACCAATTCAAATTAGGTTCCAATCAATGGGGTAACTACGGTGGGGCAGATAGGGCTAATACCCTGGATCTATTACTAGAAGTCGTAGAATTGCGAAATAAATTGGTTGGATTTCATAAAAATCGTTTTTTTTTTTACTCATTCTTCAGAGCTGATATAAAATTCTTTAAAAAAATGAAATGAAGTTTTTTCTCTCATTTCAACATTTCTATGCATTCAATTATCTCGATTAATTCCGAAATTCAAATCACTACATAAATTCCGTACATTAACATCGTCTCTGACGTAGACAAGCGAATCATGAAATTTCTAAATATTTTTAATAAGCAAAGACAAATACATCTCTATAAGTGAATCAGGCGAGTGGAATTTAATAAAGTAATATTCAAATTGGAATCAGATTTCATATAAATAAATTCAGAAAGTTATGTTTGCATTCACTATACTTCCTTATCGATCAATAAAAAGCCTGTTGTATTTAAGGTAACCGGTTTTTAACGATTGATTAACGTCCGTGCTTTTGCGCATGCATTAGGTTGGGTTTAATTCGTCAAAATAAGGGTGAGATAGAAAGATGAAAGGAAGGAATATTTACATTTAACAACAAAATAAACTCGGAATATTCGTGGACTGAATTAAAATAATACTATCAGAAATTAGATTATACTCACATAGACGTGAAAAAAATTGAACAAAAAAGTATCTAATGAAGCGAAAATCAAGGTCAAAGAATGATGATGAATTCCGAAAATGCGCTCATTCTTCCACATTTCTTTCCTTAAGGAGATACTAATGAAATAAATAAAGGAGATAATAATGAAATGCAGTTAATATTAACCAAAGCAGATATTAATAAAATATAAAAGAAGTAAGCTAAATAAATATAAAGATACGAGCAACTGTGGCTAAAGCGAGAGGATGAATGAACAATTGTTTTTTTTTATCGCTTCATTTTTTCGCCAAGATAAAGAATAACCCCCCAGACTTCCGTCCGATTCCACCCATTCAAAATGGATCCTCCCTATCGACACCTGTTTCTATAACACCCGCCGTAAACATAGACAAATGTCGGCCAGAGATCTTGTCATGGACAGGCAGTAGATTCGTCGGAAAGTGGGTGTCTCAGAATATTGAAACGAACAGTGGCTCATATGAAAATGGCACTCACAAAATCACTTGCACAACCCTTTTTACGGGGGGGGGGGTGCTCTTTCACACACCTCACAGTCAGAACACAGAGGGAAGAACAACCAAGCCCGAAACCACACTCGAATCCGGGACGCTCAGATAACGGGGAAGGCAGCTAACAAGCCGAAAGAAATAAATATCATTCATAATAAAAGTGTCAATAAGATAAATTATAACAAAAAATGCTTTATGTGATGGAAGAACTTTAGATAGACTGAAATGAATTGATTTCAATTTAAATTCGAATTCGAGCAACCAAATAAATATTTGCTTTATATAGCCGCCAATGATATTAGTTTGAGCTTGAGATCGAATGATTAAATTCCAGAGAAATGCTAATCAAAAATTCAAAATATTTTCTATTTTAAAAACTTAGTATCCGATTCTTAGTTTTAATTTTTTTAATACAATGTAATTTTAAAAATTCCCATTTCCATTCTAAATTCTCAGACAGATATGATCAGCGGCCTTTCTAGACCACAGCTAGAAATTCATTCTTAAAATGAATATAGGTTAAACAATATTTAAAAAATACAGATTATTGATATAGCTAGATGACAGAAAGGGCCACGATAACCTGGTAGTAAGATATCCGGATCAAAGGGTTCCAGGTTCGATACCTGAAGTTAACGGAAAGCCACCACGCAAACAGGATTCGCTGTCAAGAAATCCGTAGAAGTTAACTGTTCTTCAACTTATAAGACGCAGAAGCCTGGAGAAGGGAGTGATAATGCAAACGCCGTCGTCATCAACCTAATTATGACTTTAATTACGGGTCTCTAGGAATAAGCTTAGTGTTGTTTTGTTAAGTGCGATGTAAATTTAACTAAACTAAAACTAGAGAATAGAAACCATAACCTTTTCCCCTCCCATTCATATTCTTTAACCAACTTATGGGCCGCGGAGGATTGGTGGTGAGGTCTCGGCTCATGAGTCGTAGGGTTTCAGGTTCGAGACCTGATTCCACCGAAGAATCGTCGTGTCAGGGGGTCTGTTGCACGTTAAACCCGTCATTGCCAAACGTCCTCCCGCTGATGTGGTGTGGAGAGGGAGTTCCAGTTCAGGTGCCGTCCTCGTCATCTGACTATGGTTCAAAATACGATGCCGTCCCAAAACAGCCCTGGCGTTTCTTTACAGCGGGACGTTAACATAACCAAATTAAACTTATTAACCGTCTTACACCTTAATCTAAACTAATAGTGGAATTCCGAAAATGACAACGGAAATTCGGCAAAGACAAATTTAATGATTTTCATTTATTTGGCTACCAATGAAATGAAAACCAATACCAATGAATGATGCACCAATGAATTGAAAATAACTTTCTTAAACTTTTCCACCCTTAAATAATCCAAAACAAAACTTAATTACCTTTCTAAGGGACGAAATTTCAATGTCTTTAAATAACATGTTATCAAATATTAATGATAAATATAATCTAATCCTTTTCGCAACGAACGTGGTTGGTTCTTTTAGATTCTGCATCAAAATGACTTGTTAATACACACAAACCATAGCTGCACATATTTATTTCAATATCGAATACAATAAAATAAATGACGTTGTTAGAAAATTTAATATTTCTGGTGTTTGTTATTTTCTTTGCAAAGCGAATCTCATAAAATGTCTTCTTCCAATATATTTATTTAACAAAGAGGGACGAAAATTCTCATAAACAACATTTTCTTTTGTATATATTTACTTATTTTGGCTATTTTAATATCAAAATTGGGATTTTCCACTATCTATCACACATAGAAAATAGAATTCGATAGAAAAATGTATCTTTTTCTTTCTATCATCTATTGAAAAAGATGCATTGATTTATTTATGCTGAAAACTGTGGCATTTTCTTTGGTATTGAATTCCTTACCTTTTCTAATAATGCGTACAGAGCAGTTGAAGACTTTCACCCAAAAATTTTACTCTCGATAAATATTTATCCTTAGGAATTTATTGCAGCCTCATCGAAGTCGTTTTTGCAATAAATATTTATTCTTATACACAGAAAATTATTTTTTTTTCTATTTCTTACGATTATGTTATAGAGGCTTTAAAATCTAAATGAAACTTTTCATTTAACATTTTATTTAGCTTTTCCCTTCATTTGAAGCGAATTGCAATTTTAAATAAAATTACATATCACACTTTGTATTTAAGAATGCAATTAATTTTTGACATCTAATTATTACAAAGTAGTAGCTGATGAATCCGTACTTGATGAAGATTAAAACAATTTTCATTTCTAATAGTTTTAATTTAAAAACTATTTATGCGTCAAATACTTTAATAATTAAAACCCTCTTATCATTTGAAGCTTTTTGTAATTAAGATGAAAATATGAACTGAACCAGAAGATTTTTTAACACTTCGGGTAAATAATTTCCCTCTAAAAACCTGAAATGTAAGAAAGGTTTTAATGAATGCTTTGATAAAATTAATTAAACAATTAAATTCTTATCGTTAAAAAATATGAACCAAGCCAACATTTGTTAACCCTCTGCTTGTTATATAATTATTATAAATTGTTAACCATCTGCTTTTAAAATTTTTCATATAGTGTTTCACCAAATTTCTGCTAATATGGTCTTATACATTCCTTTAGCATCTTCAAATCCCTTTGTTAAATTTCTCACTACTCAAAGATCTATACTTTTCTCACTTGTAATATAACTTATTTATCATATCGTAGAACATGTGGGTAGAGATCACAGATGTTTGTGGGGGGGGGGGGGCTTTATAGTCCAGACCGTTCGCGTTTGATCTACAGTAACCAAATTTAGTATATATATACCTTGGATGATAGAAATGCACAATTTGGAGCTATTTTTAGAAATTTTAACTAAAATTTTACTTATTTAGAAATTAAGCTGAATTTTGGCGGATTTTTTTTCGCAGTAACTTTAGTTAATATTATAGCGTAAAAATAAATTTCACGCCTATTCAAAATTTAAAAATTGGGTTCGATCGGATTTGTACCGAGCGACCTAAGTAGACAAATCATTCGCTGTGAAACTGTTTGGAATGTTCTTCAAACCAATCACGATTAATTGTGTTCCGGTGGCATGGTATCTTGTCATCAATAAAAATTCTATCTTTGTTTAGGCACATGAAATTCCTAAATGGTTGCAAACAGTCTCCAAATAACCGAATATAACTTTTTCCAGTCAATGATCAGTTCAGTTTGACCAGAGGACCCAGTCCCTTCAAAGTAAAAACAGCCCACACCATTATGGAGCCACCACAATGCCTTATTGACAGTTTGGATCCATGGCTTCGTAGGGTCTGCGCCACAAACGGGCCCTAACCATCAGCTCTTAACAACTAAAATCTTAACTCATTTGACCACGCCTTTCTCCCCAGTTATCTAGGGTTCAATAGATATGGTCTCGAGCCAAGAGAGACACTTCAGGCGATGTTGCGATGTTAGTGAAGTCATTCGAGTCGGTATTCCGCTTTATAACACATTAAAGCCAATTTCATCTTACTGCCAAAAAGGATAAGTCCGCGGAACGTCCTATATTGCTCCCTATTGTTATTTCACGTAGTGTTACATAACTATTAGCACTGATAGTTCTACGCCTTCATCGTTCCTCTCGCTAACTAAGTGCAGTCGGTCGACCACAACCTTATCCATAGTAAAACGATATGCCTGAAATTAGGTATTCTCGACACACTCCTAACATTTAAGATCACAGAAAGATGAATTCCCTAACGATTTCCAAAATGGAATGTATCGTGCTCTAGCTGCAACTACCATTCCGGGTTCAAAGTCTGTTAATTCCCGTCATACAGCCATAATCACATCAGAAACATTTTCACATGAATTATTTGAATACAAATTGAAAGCCCTGCCAATGCACTTCCCATTTATATATTTTTACACGATACTTCTCTTTCAGTATATTTGCATTTTGCTATCCATGAATTTTGTCACCTCAGTGTAAGCCTAAACGATTTAACTGAGATTAAAGATAACCAACTCCGGTGAAGAAGCGGATCACCAAAGGCAACTAATTTATATTATAATATAGCAACATATACTTCAATTTTTAATTAATGTTTAAGAACTTTTTCCCCCGTATTCATTGTAATTCAAATTCTTCACCATACTGTTTTCAAAGCTTCAAACTTTAATGATTTTTGTTTTGCCCAGCAGGGTTGTGATTTTTAAAAATGTATTTTCGACATTTTGGAGTATTAACAAATGCATGCTATTTTTTTTAATTATTATTTTCTATTTTTTATCATTCAATATCATAGTTATTAGGAAGTCTTGCAATCCATTTATTTCCTGCGACTCAGATGATGATTCGTTTATTGAATGTAAGTAATGTAAATAAAATTTCTTAATAATTATGTATAATTGGTTAGTATGTGTAATCGATAATCTAATTGATTTGTAATTTCAACAAATGCATTAATATATTGAGTTGCTATCGAGAAAGTAGAAATGTATATATTTACTGAACTCTATCGCAACAAGAAGTGAGTGAAAAACCGGTTTAAAGATTTCATTTTTCCAAATTTGAAATTAGTCAAGTTAAGTAAAAGCGTGAATTTATATGTTTAAAAACTTTAAGTGTGAGCAAAATTGATAACAGTTGAATGCATTTTTAATTAAATTCCAAACTGTTGCTAATTATATTTTTGGAAGAAGTAAATAATAAAGAGAAAATTCTATCATACTTAACAATTTCAATAGCTTCTCTTATTCTTTTTCTTAATTTGAAAGACATTATTTGGCGTCTATATCAGATTATTGATTCTTATTGCATCTGAGATATTCTATTTGAAAGAAAGGACAATGTGGCAGAAGGTGGTTTTTATATACAAGCGCAATGAAATGGGAATGTGAACCTGGCGTTCTTCAAAATTTTATATCGAAAACATTTCAAAAGCCTATTTCGATCTAAAAGAAATCAAGAAGGTTGTGGCGCAATCTTCATAGGCCAGACAACATCAACGATATTGAAGTCGACTTTTGTATTGTGGTCATATTGTTCGATTATTTGCCCTAGCGTCACAGGTTCATATCGCGACCTTCACTCGCTACATTGGTGAACCTGACAACGCAACCTTCTACAACAGTCGTGGCGCCACCTACCCGAAGAAAAACAAAGTCGTCAGACCCACTTGCCACAAGAAAGTAAACAAAGCCGTCAGACCCACTTGACGCAAGCAAGCAGCAACTCGTCATAACGCTTGGAGCTATAAAAATCGTTCGTTTCTCCACCGACTCACTGGTAGAGGAGTACTGTGGCTCAAGATTCATAGGCCAGATAACATCTACGACACTGAAGTCAACTTTTGTACTGTGGTAATGTTATTCGGCTGTTTGCCATAGCGTCACGAATTCGTATCGCGACATTTACTCGCCACAGGGTACTGAAGAAGTAAATAGACTATTTTAAATTCCAGAATAAAATCTGAATGCTATAATGAATTCTCATGGTAAAGTCATGTTTATATGTTGCTACATTTATCACATTTAAAATGTACTAAGAACACATACAAAATGAATCTTAATGAATATGATCTCAAATATTCTAAATACTTATTAAATAAAAACTATACAAATTTTATGAAATGGTAGGTGAATATATTAGCCAAAGAGCAAAACCGGTCAGACTGTCGTAGTTATCAGTAGCATAAAGTCCAATGTTAACTTGAAAATTCTTTGCGATGTATGGTATAATATTAAAAGTAAATACAAAAAACTAGTATTAAACTCATGAGAAACTTTAATAGAAAATAAATACAAACCTCAAATTTTTATGAAAAACATTTTCCACTGATAAAATCACTCAGAAATTTCATGCTCTAACATACTGAAACAATAAGGATTTCCAAATAAATTATTAAACATTCATACAATTAATAAGCAATTGTGTCGAAACAATGGCAGTATATAATTTAAATCAATAACTGGAAAATGAAAATACTTTTTTCAATATTTATTATCCAAATATCACATGAATATATAATCTAGATAGAGAGAAAACTTTATATTACAATGATATAAAGATGAGTTATAGTGAAATTAATATCTGAATATGGCTCTACACGCACTGCACAATAATTGAAAAGCTCAGTGAGAATATGTGATATAATAATTAAGTTACTTTTGTTTCATATGCGCTACAAAGCAAAATGTAGCAAAGAAAATTAAGTATTCCAAACACTAATTAAATCCAAACAAAAAAGAGGTTTTAAATAATAGGCTAAACTGTCGGCCAATGGGCAAAATCAGTGTTTCTGTTTAAATTATTACATTATGTACCATTTATTTTTCGCGAATCATTTATGGTCCTTGAAATCATACAAAACATAACAAATAATAAAATTCATTTTAAAAAACACATGACATTTCTCTAAATATTTAGCCAAAAAAAAAACCTCAATTCCAATCTTAAGAGAAAATTTAGACTCTAAACAATAAATATCAGATTCACAAAATGAAATAATAATAATTTACAAATAATCTATTAGTTAATAACTCAATATTAACCGAGTGAAAAAAAATGAAAGTATAAAATCTTAATCATTATGCAATAAAAATGTGCGTTGAACATTAGATATTATTTCAAGTTCATAAGGAAATATAATTTACTCAGAGATAAAACATTATATATAAAAGGAGTAATGTTAAAATGAAGTGAAATTTTAAAAAAAAAAAAGAAAAGAAAAAGGTTTTTCGCCAAATAGGCAGCCCCGAAATGTTACAGTAAGGATATGCAATATTATATTCAAGAAGTTATCCATGCTATGTGGTTGCAAGCAAAATGTAACAAAGAAACAAGCATATTGAATAAGAAAATAAATATTCCGTGCAATTAGTCAATCAATACTAAACATATGCTTAAAATAATAAGGGAAACTTTTGGCCAAAGTGCAAAATGAATCAGATTTTTTAAGATATCAATTCCGTAAAGAACAATTTATTATTCATACGAATCATTTATGATCCTTAGTATCACATGAAACATAGCAAAAAATCATATCTATTAAAAAACAGAAGAAATCATTCTAAATATTTAACAAAAAAATCATAATTCCCATTTTAAGAGTTAGTTTGGTTATATTAACGTCCCATTGTAAAGAAACACGAGGGCTATTTTTGAGACGGACCTCGTAGCTTTGAGCAGCGGTTGGATGACGGCGGCGACACTTGTGCTTGCACCTCCACCTCCTCTTCACACCGCACCACATCAGAGGGCCCTGACTGATTGAACTCCAACCCAGGTAGCACATCCGGTGGCATAATATTGCACAATATTGGGCGATATTATATGATACTAAACAATGTTCCACAATATTAAACAATATTGCGAATATTGATCAATATTGTACAATATTGTGCGATATTATATGATATTAAACAATATTGCGAATATTGATCAATATTGTGCGATATTATATGATACTAAACTATATTCCACAATATTAAACAATATTACGAATATTGATCAATATTGTACAATATTTGTGTGCTACTAGAGAGCGGACTCCTTTACACAGTGGTTCTTTGGTGAAATCGGGTCCCAAACCTCCCACCCTACGGCTCACGAGTCGAGATCTTACCACCAGGCCACCGCTGCACCCTAACAATTTAAGAGAAAATTTAGAATCCAAACAATAAAAATGAAAATCATTACGATATTATAAAAATGAAATAATAATAATTTGGAAACAATTTAATAGATATTAACACAATATTGAATGAAAAAATGGAAGTACAATATTAAAATCAATAATTACACAATCAAAATGTGTGTCGAACATAAGTTATTATTCCAAGTTAATATGAATAAATAATCTAAACATATAAAACATTTTATTTAAATGAAATGATGCTGAATTAAACTGAAATTAAAATCTAAACAGGATTTGACATCAAATGGACAGTAACTGAAAGATTACATTGAAGGATGTGCAATATAATATTATGTAAGCTATATCCTTGATATGCGGTAGAAAGCAAAATATAATAAAGAAATAAGTTTATTGTGCAAGGAAATAAATATTCCACATATTTAATAAATAAAAATTAAACTAAAATTATAAAATCGTATAATGTATTGGTGAATGTAGCCAATGATGAATGTATTGGCCAACAAGGAAAATGAATAAGATTTTTTTAAGCCATCAATAACATAAAGACCAATTTATTATTCGTGAGAATCACTTATAATCCTTGGTATCATATGAAAAATAACAAAAAATCAAGTGTATTAAAAAAAACAGAATCAATCTTTCTAAATATTTAACAGAAAGACAAAACACAGAAAAACACAATTGCCATTTTAAAAGAAAATTTTGAATCCAAACGATAAAAATCAGATTCGCCATGCTATAAATAAAATGAAATAACAATCATTTTAAAATAATTTATTAAATTTTTAAAACAAATAAACAATTGAATGGATTTAATGGTTGCAAACAATTTAAATCAATAAATGAAAAGTGAAAATGTGTGCTGGCCATCAATTATTATTCCAAGTTCAAAAGAATAATAACTAATGACTTTTAGTGTAACCTGCATAGGAAGAAAACTTGTTTTGCAATAGAAAAAGGTTAAATTAGACTGAAATTAAATACTAAATATGATTTGATACAAAATGGAGATTAAATGGTTCAGTGAGTATATATGAACTTTAAATGAAAATTTCAGTTCGATTGCATAACATAATAATTAAGTAAGATACCTTTAATATGTAATACCAAGCAAAATGCAACAAAGAATCAACTTTATCGTGCACGAAAATGAATATTCCAAATATATAGTAAATCTAAATTATGTCAACTTTTAAATTCTTAGGTAAATCTATTGATCACTGAGCAGATTTTTTTAAGCTATCAATTACATAAAATCCAATTTGTTACTCATGTAATATATATATGGTCCTTAATATCATAAAAGCATAAAAATAATAAAATGCTTTGAAAATCAGAAGAAATTTAATTAAATATTCATTCAACTATTAAACAATTGAGTTAATGGATATTAAAAAAAATTCAATTTATTATTCATAAGAGCAATTTCTGATTTTAATTATTACATAAAACACAACATAACAAATAATGAAATCCATTAAAAACTGGATATTAAAAAAAGCTAAACATCCAGTAAAACAAAACAAAATCCCATTTGTAAAGAAGATTTTGAAAACAAATAATAATATCTAGATTCATTCGATATCAATAAAATGAAGTAATGATAATTTCCAAATAATTTATTTACTATTTATTAACACAACTACTAAGCAAATGAGTGAAAAAATGAAAGTACAGAATTTAAATTAATAATTATTCAATGAGAATGTGTGTTGAACATTAGTTATTATTTCAGTTTCATATAAATATATAACATACACAAACATAAATATATAATATACACAGACATAAGTATATAATATACACAGACATAAGTATATAATATACACAGACATAAAACATTATATTTAAATGGAATAATTCTGAATTTTCGTGAAATTAAAATCTAAATAAGATCTGAAACCAAATGGACAGTAACTGAAAGGTTTGTGAAGCATGTTCAATAAAGCATTATTAAGTTATTCTTGATATATATAACACCAAGCAATAAGTAATTACAAAACTATCTTAAGGCAAAAAAATATTCCAATTAATTAGTAGATAAAAACTAAAATATTATAAAATGGTAGATAAATGTATTAGCCAAAGAGCAAAACAAGTCATATTGTTGCGATTATCAATAAAATGAAGTCCAATGTTAACTTGAAAATCATTTGTAATATGTGGTATAATAGTAAAAGTAAATACAAAAAAAATAGTACAAAACTCAAGAAAATCCTTAGTAGAAAAAATATACAAACCTTAAAATATTTATGAAAAACATTTTCCTCTGATAAAATCAGAAATTTCATGCTGTAAAACACTGAGATAATAAGAATTTTAAAATAAATTATTAAACATTCATACAATTAATAAGCAATTAATGGTAGTATATAATTTAAAACAATAACTGGAAAATGAAAATACTTTTTTCAATATTTATTATCAAAATATCATATGAAGATGAGTTATAGTGAAATTAAACTCTAAACATGACTAGGCATTAAATTAACAATAACTGAACCATGAGTGAGTGAGAATGATTGATAAAATAACTAACATAAATTTTCTTTCTTCAATTCAAGAAACATGCTTATTGTGATAGAGAATTACATATTCCAAAGACTAACTAAATGAAAACTAAATAGATTTGGAATAATAGGTTGATTAATTGACTAATGGGCAAAATCAATCATATTTAAGTTATCAATTACATTAAGTCCTATTTATTTTTCATGTGTATCATTTATGGTCCTTGGTATCATATAAAACATAACAAATAATAAAATCTATTTTTAAAAAAACATATGATATCTTTCTAAATATTTAACAAAATAAAAAGCATAGAAAAACACAATTACCATTTTAAGAGAAAATTTTGACTCCAAACAGTAAAAATGAGACTCATTAGCTATAAGTAAAATGAAATAATAATAATTTCCAACTAATTTTTGAAAACAAATAAACAATTTAATGAATCAAATTATTGTATATAATTAAAACCAATAAATAATAAGTGAAAATATGTTCTGAACATCAGTTATTATTCCAAGCTCAAATGAATAATAACTGGCGATTTTATCTATAATCTTAATAGGAAGAAAACCTGTTTTTATAATTAAAAAAAAAAGTTGAATTATAATGGCATTAAAAACTAAATATGATTTGACACATAATTAATATTAAATGACTCTGTGATTAAGATGTGCGAAATAATAATAAAGTACCTTATCTGTGAAATGTAGTACCAAGCAAAATGTAACAAATATACAAGCCAATGAGCATTTAAATAAATATTCTAAATAGTTAGTAAATCAAAACTAAATGCATGTTTAAAATAATAGATTAATAAATTGGTCAATCAGTAAAATTAATAATATTGTTGAAGTTATCAATAACATAAAGTTCAATTTTATATTAAAACATTTTTGTGATCTATAGTATGAAATTAAATGTAAATACAGAAATCTAGTAACTGAAGAATAATAGTTTTTGTTCATAAAATATTCAAACCGTAACTTTTATGAAAAACATTTTGCTTGGATAAAATGACTAATGAGTTTTTATGCTCTAAAAAATGAAATAGTTATAATTTGCAAATAAATTATTAAATATTAATATAACTATTACATAACTCAGTGAAAATAATGGCAGTATATAATTGAAATCAACAACTGGAAAATGAACATGGTTATTATAACAACTTCATACTAATACGTAATTTATGCAGAGAGAAAGATTTATACTATAACTGTATAAAGTTGAATTCCAGTGAAATTAAACGCACCACATAACTTGACATCAAATGGACAATTTATGGCTTTGAATAATAATAAATAAATAAGTTTTGCTCAACTTAAACAATAAAGCAGAAAAGCTTTCAGGACAGAAATTTTTTACAGTCCAGCAGATTACATCATAACAGAAAATTGTTCGTTTAGAGGAGTTTCCATTAATAAAATTGCATTTAGATATAAACCCACAATAGTTTTTACGAGCGCGCTCATTCGAAATTATAACTTATCACGGAGCAACACCCTATTAAAACCCGTCCGCTTTGCTTTACATTCACTAACCTATGCAACACGTAAATATGATGATGCCACATTGTAAAAAATTACGGTAGACCCTCGCATTCCTTCGCATTCAGTGCTGTTTTCAGTGCTTTCTTGATATATTCATATAAAAAACAAGCTAGAACCAACTTGAACTTCGACTTCGATGGAGGCCTGTCGGGACTCCCGTCTTCTGAGGAGTTTGTGATGAACTTGTACAGTACTAGATGGCGCCATGAGTACTGTTTATTTACTTTAATTTGCACAGGTAGGGAAGATGTTAGGTGCGTTAGAGAACGAATTAGGATGTCAGAGGAGTACATTTTTAGGTTTTTTTTAATTTTGAATTGGGGTCGTAGGGATTAGTTCCATTGCTTCATTATCAATGTTATCTAAATTATCATGGCTAATTTTTAAGGATTTTTAAAGTGAAGGATAGTCGATTGCTTTATAAATTTCAGTATTAGAGAAATAGTTGGGTGGTTTAAATATGTTTTTAATAATTTTGTTTGGTTGTTGGTCAATCAATTTGAAGTTACTTTTAGTAGCGTACCCCTATACTAGGCAGGCATACGTAAGTGATGGATGCAAATGAACTGTGTAAACAAATAATTTATTTTTTCTCTTCATTTTGGAACTCCTTGATATTAGGGGGAAGAATTTTCGTGCTAGATCTCGGAATTTATTTTTAATGTATATAAAGAGGGGTTTCCATATGGGATTCCTATCTAATATTACGCCAAGATATTTGCAATTCTGAGACCAGTGGATAATTTTGTCATTAAATTTAAGTTGAGGGTATGCTTATTTACAAGTGATTTACGAAAATTTTTTGCTTTTGTTTTACTGACATTAATAGCTATTTCCCATTTTTTGAACCAGCCTTCAAGCTTTTAGAGTGTATATTTAGAGCAATTCGTATGTAATTGGGTGGTGGTTTTTTTTTTTTTTTTTTTTTTTTTTTTTTTTTTTGCAAGAATAGCTGTTTTATTAGCGAAGGTGCATAGCATTATAATGAACTATTTAGGTATGTCATTAACAAAGATGTAAAACAGAACTGGGCCAATTTTAGAGCCTTGGGCTACACCTGCTAGTATATTTTTTGGGGGGATAATTCATTTTTAACTTTAACATTAAATTTTCTATTTTTAAGGTGTGAAAAAATTATTTTATAAGATAATTAGGAATATTGTGTTTAATTAATTTATAGATTAGACCATGCTGACAGACTCTATCGAAGGCTTTCTGGATATCTAAGAATACAGTCGCGGCTTTTGTTTGTTTTGAAAGTTTCTTCGACAAATTTTGTTACCCTGTATAATTGATGGGTTACTGACAGGTTCTTTTTTTCCCCCTAAAACCAAATTATTCAGAGATGAGGATTTTATTATTTTTTTCTAGGTGTCTATTGAGTCTTTTGAGAATTATTTGTTCTATTAGTTTGCTAATTGAGGGTAGAAGAGAAATATGTCTATAATTTGTTGGGTTGGTTGGGTCTTTACCGGCTTTATGGATTGGTACTATAGTTGCTGTCTTTCAACTTTTAGGGCAATAACCATGAATTAAAATTTTGTAAATTAGTATAGTTAATTCAAAGATAATATTATCAGAAAGATTTCAACTTCAACTTCAATGGGAAATTTATCGGAGCGCCCGTCCTTTAGCGGAAAGGACAATCTCCTTAATGGTATGACTGCTAACTTCTATTGTTTTTAGTAGATTTACATGGACTGGAAATTTTCAGAGTGAGCTAATTTTAGTTCCAAAAGTTTTTATTGTAGCTAGGTCTATGATTCATCGAGAGAGGACGAGCTTTGGAAATGAGGATTCTTATTGGCTATGCATGGGTGTAGGTGCAGAAGTATGCTGCCGAAAGCAAACGTTTTTTTAACTTGGTCTTGATTTGCATAAGAGTTAGTTAAGGTTTTTAATAACAATAGATGACGCCATGGGTGTTGTTTATTTGCCATTATTGCACAGGTAAAAAGAAAGGGTTACAACTGGGCTACGTAAGGGTTATGGTGTTAGATAAGTACATTTCTGGGTCTCCTAATTTTCGAATCCGGATCATAATTGGGAATATTACTGATGACTTCATTTTCAATGCTTTCAAGATTATTATAGAAGCTAGTTGCAAATTTAACTTTGAATTTTTTAAGTGGAGGGTATTCTATTGCTTTATAAATTTCTGAGTTGGAGAAAAATTTTGGTGCTTTACGAATATTTTTAATTATGTTATTTTGCTGTTGATCTATGATTTTAAAGTTACTTTTGCCGGCTTGCTGGCACAGGGGTAGCGCGTCTGCCTCGTGTTCAGGAGGTCCCGGGTTCGAGTCCTGGTTCGGGCATGGTTGTTATTCTGTGTACTATCTGTGAGATGTGTGAATGTGCCCCCCTGTAAAAAGGGGTTGTGCAAGCGAATGAGATGAGTGTGTAGCAAAAGTCGTACTCTTGGCCCTAGTTGGCGCTACTTGAAACAAGAGACGCTTCACTCGGCTTAAATCTGCTGCTGGGTCCAGCAGCGAGCTTGTCCATAGGCAAGTGCCATTAGAAACAACAACAACAAAG
The DNA here is from genome assembly GCA_026289955.1 of Argiope argentata. Classification (NCBI taxonomy): domain Eukaryota; kingdom Metazoa; phylum Arthropoda; class Arachnida; order Araneae; family Araneidae; genus Argiope; species Argiope argentata. The sequence goes on along the minus strand of JAOUZG010039019.1, from coordinate 159,425 downwards.
TTACTTTTGGAAGCGTACCCCCACACTGGGCAGACATGTGTTAGTACCGGGCGCAAATAGGCTGTGTAAATAAGTAATTTGTTGTCCCTATATATTTTAGAGTTCCTCGAAATTAGGGGAAACAATTTTCTTGAGAGTTCGCGGAACTTATTTTTGATATAAATAAAATGGGGTCTCCATGTGAGTTTTCTATCAAGTATAATTCCTAGGTATTTGCAGTTCTGAAACCACGGGATATATTTGTCATTAAGTTTAAGATGGGGAAATTTAATATTTAAGTTTGACTTATAAAACATAAATGCTTCAGGTTTAGCTACATTCGTGGTTATGTTCCATTTTGAGAACCAAACCTTCAAGTTTTTTTAAGGTGTCTATTTAGTGCTACTTGAATATGGTTATGATTTTTTTTCCTAGTATGGCCGTATCGTCGGCAAAGATACATAGCATGGTATTGAATTGTTTTGGGATATTATTAATATAGATGGAAAATAGTATCGGTCCAATTTATGAGCCCTGGGCTACTCCTGCTAAAATTGATTTTTCGGTTGAGTATTCTTATTTAATTTTAACTTTAAATTTACGGTTTTTAAGATAGGGTTTAACTATTTGGATTAAGTAATTAGGTACATTCTAATTAATTAGTTTAGAAATTAAACCACCTTGCCAAACCCTATCAAAGGTTTTTTGGATGTCAAGAAGGACTGCAGCTCTTTTTGCTTATTATGGAATGCTTCTTCAACTAATTCTGTTACTCTGTACAATTGGTGAGTAGTAGATAATTTTTTCCTAAAGTCGAATTGTTCGGGTATTAAATGTTATTTTTGTCAAGATGGTTGATTAAATTTTTAAGGATAATTTGTTCAGTAATTTTACTTATAACTGAGAGCAAGGATATGGGTCTGTAGTTTGATGGGTTGGTTGGGTCTTTGCCGGTTTTATAAATAGGTACAATTGAGTTTAATTCAGGTAAAGAAATAATTTCGTAAGTGAAAATAAAATCTTTTGTTATTTCTACGTCTATAGTACTGGCTGAGTGATAACCAAATCTGGTAGGAGAGTCTGGGGCCAGTATATCTATACATGCAATTGTGCAAAATGATAGTAGTGATTTACCTCTAGTAGTATTGTACTGATATCCCCAATTCATATGATGTGCATTGTAGTCTCCAGCAATTATTTGGTTTAGACTGATTTGAATTAGATTTTCTAGGTCAAAAGTAAAAAGGTTTCGATCAGAACTTGGGGGGGGGGGGGATAAATTGAGGTAAATGTAATCGGTTCTTTATTTTTAATATTTAACACAACTATACTTGCCTCTACATGATAGAGAGTTGGGCGAGGTTGATTCATAGTGCAGCAGAAGATTTTTGATTAAAATATCAGTTCCTCTCGCTGCATTTGCATTGGGGTTGACGTTTCTATAGCTATAATAAGCAGCGTAATTAGCCAGAAATATCTTTTTAAGTGGTCTCAGATGGGTTTCTTGACTTAAAATAATATAAGGGCTATACTTATTTACGAACAGTCTGAACTCATTAGTTCTGTTCTTTATCCCATTTGCGTTCCAGTAAATAATGCTGATTTTGTTTCAATTAAATTGACTTAGCCCTGTTGTTAACAGGATTGTCGAAGGCTATTATAAGGAGCTGAAGTTTATCAGTAAATGTTTTGGCAAATTTTAATTGCTTTAGTGCTGTGAAAAAGTTAAGGAATTCATTGATCACTTTCTTAAGTTCTTGTGTAATTTCTATTATGTCTGTTATCATTCCCATATCAAGTAATCCCAGTAGAATGGGTTTGCTTACTTTTGGAATATTATTTACATTGGGCCTGAGAGGTGGCTCCATCTGTTGGACCTAATCGTTGTTAAAAAGTTGGGTGAAAGTTTTATTTTTGTTTATAAATGACTAGTCAGCATTAAATCTTCGCTTATTTGTTCTATAATAGTTGTCTCTAATTGTATTATTACAGAGTAATTTATGGAAAGCTTCACAGCCCTTATATGAAGCCACGTGACCTATTTTCTTGCAATTAATGCAGGTTGGTTCTGGTATCTTTTCTTTTATATTACACTGATTAGCAAGATGGTTATTATTAAATTTTAAGCTGCCCGGCCTTCATTTCGTAGCAGTCTGCAGTGTGGTAAAACAAGTTGCATTTATAGCAATGTTGGATTGTTTTCCTTCCACTAAAGGGTTCGACTGAGATTTTCAGGCAGTTGATATGTTGTTCTAGTGAGGAAAAAAAAATTCAGACTCTTTGCTTCTTTTGAGCTCAATTAGGAAAAAGGGTAGCGGCCTTTTCATTTTAAGTTGTGTGAATCGAGTGAATTTTATAATTTGTAATCCATTATTGTTGATTAGGTAGCCTTTGAATTCATCGGTGACATTCATGAGGCAACCCTTTGATGACCACCTCAAGTGGTCTCTCATTCCTTGGTTTGATTGTATAATAATCATACCCCTACGTTTAGCAATAATGAAAAATTTTGTTGAGTTGCACAGCATTACTGGCAAAGATTTAGACGCACTCACTAGCTAATTTATTTTCTATGTGGCCACATACTTTCCTTATGTCTGTGAGTATTTCTGAAAATTCATTACAGTATCTTAACATTATAGGGGGATCCTTCTTGGGGGAGCAATTTGAGTAGTATTATTTTCTTGCTCATTTTTATTTTCTAGATGTGCGAATTTATTTGAAATTTCCAAATTTTCCAAGTTAAGGTTATTTTGATTAGTAGGGCTGTAGTTAGATGTGGCGATCTTGTTTTGATTAATTTTCCTAAACTGTTTACGACGTCATCTATTTCTTGTTCCGAGTCTATATTATTGAAATTTAGGTTTTTTAATTAAGTTAAGATTGCTTTTAAATAAGCTCCAGTTAGTTTTAATTTTACCAGTGTTATCAGGGAGGGAGTAATTAATGAAGAAATTTAGTGTTACAAGGTTATGATCTGAGCTTAGTTCAGGCATGGAAATAATTTCATATGGGGGTACATGAAGTCCTTGACTAATGTTAAATCAATAGCGCTAGTTGAGTAGTATCCAAATCTTGTTGGAGAGGTGGGGGCCAAAATATATATAGATTAAATGTTCTATATATCGAATATATTTAGATTAAATGTTCAATATGATTAATTTAGATTAAATGTTCAATGTGATTAATTTAGATTAAATGTTCTATATCGAAAGTAAATAACGATTGGTTGGAACTGGGGAGGGGCGGAAGTAAATTGAAGTAAGTGTGGTAGGGTTTTTGTTTTTAAAATTTACTAAGACTCTGCTGGCTTCGACATGATGGAGGGTTGGAGGGGGGGGTGATTCGTTGTGGAGAATGTTAATTTTAATTAGTATTTCTGTCCACCTGCTGCGTTTTGGTTGGGATTTGTTATATCTCGAAAGCTGTAGTAAGCGGTGTAATTTGCCAGAAATATTTTCTTTTGCGGTCTCAGATGTGTTTCCTGAATTAATATAATATCGGGGTTATATTTATTTACAAACAGTCTTAATTCATTAATTTTATTCTTGATCCTATTTGCATTCCAGTATAAAATGATAAGAATAAATAAATTGAATTAACCATCTGAGTTATTGACAGGGCTACCAAAGGCCATTATTAATAATTGGAGTCAATTTTTAATTGTTTTTAGTAGTTTAAGCACATTAAATAAATTTGAAAAGGATGAGATAAACTTTTTCAATTCCTGTGGGGCTTCAACCATGTCTCTGATGAAGTTAGATCCAAGAGAGTCCATTAAATACATATTAGCGGGATTACCTAGTTTGTTTATGTTTACATTTGGATTGTTTCGTGGCGCCCTCTGTTGGGATTGATAGATATAAAAAAGTTTACCGTAAGTTTTATTTTTCTGTGTTAGTTCTTGCTCGGCATTAAATGTTCTTTTTGATTGCTTGAAAAAAATATCCCGAGTTGACCAACTCCCTCCCCAAGGAGATTTCCTTTTGGGGAGGGAGTGAATTTTAATTTATTCTCAACCCTAGCTCTAGTTGAACAGTCACAACAATTAGAGAGAATAGTCACCTCTCGTCCGGCAAGTAAGTCAATAGTCAAGTCCGGCAACTCACCAGAGTTCACTAATCTCTAATCTTTCTAGGATCTACTAGTGATTCTGCTGAATAGCTGTGTATTCCATCTGATTGGTATCAAAACAGGATTTTAGATAATGTTCCAATGCGTTGGATAATCTTTCCTCTTTCATTTGATAATACTCCATTCGACATTCTAAGAAAAGCCGTTGCGTTGAAGATAATTTTCAGTTTCCTTGTCAAATTCATCAGCGCGAATGCACTTAGTAATATCGTCCTCCGAGTAGTTATTGTCCATACAGTAGCTAGCGCGAGGGAGTCCGGTAAGTAATCTTCTGCTCTGTGCGATATAATGGCGAGCTTTCTCTGATTACGAATAGATGGCGCTAGTAACTCATCTGTAACGAGAGAATCCAAAATTGACTCCTTCGCGATGTCATATGAAAGAAAGGGTATGGAAAACGGGAATTTTTATTGCTTTTTCGGCTCTCAATTGATAAAAAAAATCACGTCAATTTATTCATTGTTTTCCTTCAAAAATTCTTGGAGCAGGAAAAACTTGGAACAAAATAATTCCTTTTTTATTGGTTTATGTTCATTCAAGAATCTTAAGAAATAGAGTGGGAGGGGAATCCATTGCTAAGACAGTCATGGATTTCTAGAAAAGATATGATTCACATTGGAAAAGCACTTTCCGCTTCTGGTGTCATTTTAACCACCAGATAATCCAACAGAGGAAAAGTTTGAAGGCTTATAAATGCTACTAATTAACTTCACAGGAACTGGTGTAACAATTGAAGGTCGCGATACGAACCTGAGATGCTAGGGCCAGTAGCCGAGTAACATGACTATAATTCAATTGCTATACTGGTTACTACGAATTGCGATGTGAAGATACGACAAATTTCATACCACTACCTAAAAGTTTCATTACACTAGCATTTATCCCTATGGGATACAGGAATCCATCACAAACCGTACTTTTCACAAGTACGTTTGAATGAAAGAGGCACCAGGGATAAGTGTTGTCTTTTAAATTTTGAGTTGTAGCTGAACACTTTCCCCGGTTTAGCAGAAAAGTTTTTCGACGAGCACGAGGGAAAACATGTCATAACATTAGTATGTGAATATCAGTTTTTACTTTCTCTATTGGGTAAAAAACAGTTTTGTTATCTAATGAATGTGAATAATTAATCTTAAATTTCCCTTAATTGTCCATTTTTAAACAGCTATTTCTTATCTTTGTAAATGGTGTTTCTGCAGTTCACAAATTTGTTCTTGTGATGCATTTCACGAACAGATCCTATAAAATTGTTAGAAATGTATAAATTTCTTTGTGAAAGAAGAGGTAATATGATATTGATATTCACATCACATTATATGATCTGTTAATATGAAAATAGAATAAATCATTATCCATTCCATATACGTTGCTTTTTATTTGGTCATTATATTACTCTTGTGTTTTGTAGTTTTAAGCAAATGCATATTAAATTCTAATAATTTTTAAATAGCTTAAGGTAATCAACTAACAGGAATTCATATCAGTAGTCATATTAAGTTTTATGAGTAGAAGACATATAATCAAAGCTTAATGATCCAAGTCATCTTTATTTTTTTTAAAAAATAAGTAAAATAACATTAACATTAATTTAGAAAAATAATTTTTTCAAGAGCTCACTGTAAAAACAACTTGATATCACAATTAATTACTCAGGGAAAATATTTAGATCTTTCTCTTTTTCAATTATTCAGTCTTCAAAACTGTAATTTTAATTGTATATCAAAGCAAGCTTTTAGTCAAGAATCTCTTTTCTTATACCTATTCTGATTTTATTGAGAGTGTTTTGAGATATATTATTTTGAATTAATTCAGAATTAATGTTTGATTGAGATTTACCTAACTATATTCCAATATAGTATAATATATTATAAACTTCAAAAGTTATTGAATAAAATTTTTGTAACTGTAAGTTATTCCCCTCATCTAGAAAAAAAAAACTTTTTTTTACTTAACATTTAAATATCAGTAAGTGAGCTATAGAAATTTGATGAACTTTTTTAATGCATGAAATAAAATTATATTTCAATCCATATTTTACTGGTAATTTAAGTTTTTTGTGGCAAATTAATCATTTATAAATTATAACATAATTGTAAATATACTTAAAATGTTTTCATTAAATAAAGCTATTTATCAGCCCAATTAGTGACTTTGAAAATAAATTGCAGTGTTAATAATTTAAAGTTTTAAAGAATTGTATTTATAATGACTTTTTGAAGCGTAGAATCCATTTAAATGCAATTTTTAGAGACAATTCACACAATGCTATATTCAGTTGCATAAATTATTTAAATGTAATTTTCTGCTAATGTATCAGAGGATATAAGATTTTTTAATATAGCTTTTCATACACTTTTAAGTCATATTATGAAGAATTTCATGTCCATATTGAAACTTTCTCAGTATGTTTTAAAATATAAAAAAGTTACTGAAAGATTAATAAGAATGGTTCTATTGATTAAAAGGTAGCAAGAAAATTCATAATGTGGCAGCCTATTATTGACACTGAATATAGAAAAGGAATAAATCTCTATTTTTGAAAAATAAAATTACTACATTTTCCAATTAATAATTTAGACAGAAACGACATTGATTAAATTAAAATGTTAGATGTTCAGCTAAAACTTGACTGCCCAGCATTTTTGTAAGTTGAATATATATATATATATATATATATATATATATATATATATAT
>JAOUZG010039019.1:137615-152217 GCA_026289955.1 Argiope argentata | reverse complement strand
TTTTTTTTTAAATGTTTAAAGGCATGTGTGCATTTAGTGTAATAGCAATCACCTAAAAAATTAAGCATAATTTAATTACAATTACTCAAATGATAGTTTGATTGAGTGAAAGGATTTTTCTTTCCAAATTATTGCGTATTTCTTTTAATTTGGACTCCAGCTAAATATAGAAATAACAAAAAAAAAATGCAAGTAATATAATAAATGAATTTATTATATGGTTCTTTTTATGGATTAAATAATGCAAACTAAGATATTTACATAAATACTACTGATGACTTTCAACTCTACGCATTGATTGGTTAAATGCTACATACTATATTCTGGCTCAAGTATTAAAATTATACCAAATAATTAAATAAATCTGTAAAACTTCATTTTTCAAGAATTGAGAACTTGGTGATAGCTCAATAATAGTTAATAGATATTATAAGGATATTGTTAATTTAATAAACTTTAATAATAATGATGTCCTATAGAATATCTATTGCAATCAACTTTTTTTTATTATCATTATAGGATATAGCTTAAGGAATGAAAAAAAAATTTTGGCTCATTTAATTTACACACAAATCTTAATTTTCTGGAATCTTTTTTATTTGATAGCAATTAAATTTTCCAATTGGTTGATTGAATTTAATCATTTAAAATTTACTGTTGCAGATTTATTTTTAAAAAACATTTCATTTACATAATTTTTGTGTTATCTGACTTTTTGAGGCAAAAAAAAACATATGTAATAAAACATATTAAAAGAATATAATGAAAATAATTGTTTACATCTTTTTATTAGTATTTATATATAGCCTTTTCTATGAGCAGAAATATATTTCCATAGTTTTATATTATTATTTGATTTTAAAAAAATAAGACATAATAATTAATAAGTTTGGATGGACACAATGTTGTAGCAAGTCTGAAAAGTCACGGAAACAGGTAAACATGAATGAAAGATTTTGATTAAAACTTGATTTAAATATTTATATACCAGTGAAATGGTTAAGAAAAGGACATATTTGTTTTCATTTCAGTTTGGAATCATTAAGGAAACCAAGGTATGAATGACTGCTAAGCATAGAACTTGTAGTGTACTTTCAGTTAACATAGAAACCATTGAGCATGCTCGGCTGTAGATATACAATAAATATTTATTCAAATAAAATATAGAATATAGTAGTGTTAAAGAATAGAAAAAGAATATTTACATCTTGACAAAACAGACGATATCCCAGGACGTCAGTCCCCTTCCATGACTGGAGACGGAATGAAAGTGGTAAATGGAAAGAAAAAAGATCTACAAAATTAATTCGTTTTCGATGGCAATTTTGTCGGAGCACCCGTCCTTACAGTAAAGGCCACTCTCCTTAATTATGTTTAGGAGATTGTCTTTGGGAGATCATAGTTGGTTGACGGAGCACCTAGCCCCGGTATGGGGCTGTGATCTCCGGTAGATGGCTTGATGGAAGTGGACCTGTCGATCAGTAGGTTGGCGTGATCATCGGAAAACTTGAGCTGATTCCAAAAAAGTCAGAACTGTTGAGAAGGGAGGTGAAACATGGCGAAGCTTAGAATCTCATTGGTTGTCAGGATTGAGTGGGAGGAGCTAACTGAGAGTGAGAGTAAAAGTGGGAGGAGCAATTGAAAGTGAAAGTAACAACAGGGAATGAGGGTAAGCTGCCTTGCAGAGAAGATAAACACAAGAATTAAATTTAGAAGAACAGCAAAAAAGTTACAGAAGGATATTCCGAGGTCTTTTAATGCGGTGGTTAGGAATATATTTAGGAATAGAGATAATAGCCTCATTTTTATGGGAATCAAGATTGTTAAATAAAATTTTTAATAAAAATTTTGAGAGGAGGGTAGTCAAGTGATTTATACATATTTGTATTGGGCATGAACCATTTACAATTACAAAATCTTCTAATTAAATTATTTTGTTGTAGTTCATTTATTCTAAGATTAGATTTGGCAGCATACCCCCAAACCGGACATGCGTATGTTAGTACTGGACGCAAATAAGAAGTGTAAATAAGTATTTTGTTTCCTTATAAGTTTCGAGAAATTAAAGGGTAAAATTTACGAGTTAGGTCTCGAAACTTGTTTTTTGTATAAATAAAATGGGGACGCCAAGAGAGTTTGTTGTCTAATATGACACCTAAATACTTACTTTCTTTAGACCACGGGATATTTTGATTTTTAATTTTGATGGGGCGGAATTCCTTAAATACATGATTTTTGGTGAACATAATTGCTTCTGTTTTGCTAGGGTTGATTCTGTTTTGCTAGGGTAGTTTTTCGGTGCCTGATCAATGCTATTGAAAAGTAATTAAGGACAATCTCCCATGTTTAGGAGATTGTCCTTAAATTTCTGCGACTTTTAATAGGCTGACATGAGCTGGTTATGTTCTTAGTGAACGTGCTTTGGGAAGGCCTATGATTCGCTGAAAGAAGGTGAGTAATGGAAAGAAGAGATCCTGTTGGTTTTTGCTGTTGGTGTAAGTGCGGGGGCATGCTGCCCCAAGCAAACGGATAATTTGCGATATTCAAGGTATGCTGGGAATTTTACTTAAAACTTTAATAACTATAGATGGCGCCATGAGTATTGTTGAATTACAAGAATTTGAACAGATAAGAGAAGGGGTTATAGTGGTTTCATGAAAAGGTTAAAGAGGGTTAAGAGAAATGTTTTTACGTCATCAACTTCAGGGTTGGGATTGTATTTGGGGATTTGGTTGATTGCTTCATTATCTATGTTTTCTAAGATGTTAAAGAAGTTAGTGATTAGTTTTATAAAAAAAAATTAAGAGGGGGATATTCGATTGCTTTATTAATTCCAGTGTTTGAGAAAAATCTGAGTGCTTCACAGATATTTTTAATTATTTCATTTTGTTGTTGGTTAATTAGTTTAAAGTTATTTTTGGCAGCGTATTCCCATACTGGGCAGGCATATGTTAGTTATGGACGCAAATAGGTTGTGTAAATAAGTAATTTGTTGTCCCTATTCATTTTTGAGTTCCTAGAAATTAAGAGGAATTTTCTTGATAGCTCTCAGAATTTGTTTTTGATATAAATAATATAGCGTTTCCAGGTGAGTGTCCTATTCAAAATAACGCCAAGGTATTTGAGGTTCTGAGACCACTGGATAAATTTGTCATTAAGCTTAAGTCGGGGATAATTAATATTAGTGGATAATTTATGAAAAATCCTCGCTTCAATTTTAGAGACATTAATGGCTACTTTCCATTTAATAAACCAAACTTCAAGTTTTTTTGAGGTGCCTATTGAAATTAATTTGAATATAATCGAGGGTTTTTTTAAAACTTGTATAGCTGTATCATCAACAAAAATACAAAGTATGGTATTAAATTCTTTTAGTATATCGTCAATATAGATGGAAAACTATATTGGTCCTATTTTCGAGTCTTGGGCTACACCTGCGAATACAGTTTTTTCCAAGGAGTATTCGTTTTTTCTTTTTACTTTAAATTTGTGATTTTTAAGGTAGGATTTAATTATTTGAATTAGATAATTGGAGATGTTGTAATTTATTAATTTGAAAATTAAACCATCTTGCTATACTCGGTCGAAGGCTTTCTGGAAGTCAATAAATACTGCAGCTGCTTTTTGCCTATTTTCGAAAGCTTCTTCGACAATTTCTGTTACACTGTACAATTGACGAGAAATTGATAGATTTTACTAAAGCCGAATTGCTCAGAAATAAGGATATTACTTTTTTTTTATCAAGATGGTTGTTAAGAATAATTTGTTCAATTAGTTTACTGATCGGTGGGAGGAGTGAAATTGGTCTGTAATTTGATGTGTTGGTTGGGTCTTTACCGGGTTTATGTATTGGGACAATTGTTGCTGTTTTCCATGGGGAAATGTCCAAAAATTACTTTGTAGATTAGTATTGTTAATTCGAAAATGTTGTTAGGGAGGGTTTTTTTAACATATATTTATTCCGTCAATACCTGGGGATTTGTTAGTTTCAAATTTTTTAATAGCTAATTTAATTTCGATTGGGAGGAGGGAAGGGCTTTAATTTCATTGAATGCCTTTTTATCAAATTTAAAATGGACTATAGCTTTATTAACAATTTTTTCATTAGTTAGGTCGTTGTTTTCGTTGTCCTGAAATTGAGTTTCAATGCTGTTTGCTATGCATTCAGCCTTGTCTTCATTAGACTTTGCTATTTTATTTGAACCCGTTGGGTTGGGTTTGTTTCTAAATTTCTTTTTAAAAGGCCTCACCAGTTCCCCGAGAAGTACCATCTTCCGCATTAGAGGTTGCAATTTTTTCAATAAAGATTTTTTTTTTTTCAATTTTTTGATTTAGCTTAATTATTTCCTTATATAATTTATTGATTATTCTCTTGAAGATTGGGTCCTTGGTGTTATGAAATTTCTTCCTGGCTAAATTACGTTCTCTATTAAGTTTTTTAAGTTGAGGAATGAAGTGTGTTTTGTTTGGATGGATGGAGTTAGATACAGTGATCTTGTTCAGGTTAATTAGGTTTTCTAATTTAGTTAATGTATCTTCGATATTTTGTTCCGAGTGCATACTTATGAAATTTAGATTTTTTTTACTTTATTAAGGTTGGATTTAAATAGGTTCCAGTTTGTTTTGATGTTATTAGGCTTATCAAGAAGGGTATAATTAATGAACAAAAAATAGCATGATAGGATTGTGATCAGAGTTTAGCTCTGGTAAGGAAATCATTTCGTAAGGGAATATGAAATCCTTAATTAATGCTAAATCTATAGTGATGGCTGATTGAAAACCAAATCTTGTGGGGGGAGTCAGAGTTATTACTTTATATTGTGTGGATAGTTTCTCTATGAACTTTTAAATTACATTTATTATCTTGCAATGTAAATGGTCCTAGTACATTTCATCATACATGATTCATCAGATTAAGGAGTAATTTGTCTTTAAAATTGACATTAAGTGCACATGTTCTGATGAGACAACCATTTGCCATTGGGATCCCATGATTTTCTTGAAGTAGATGCGACCTTCTTTTGTGTGCAATATTTGGATGTATGTGAACCCACCTTTATACTGGTTTTGTATTTAACCTGAGGATTGCAAAGTTGAAATAATCATTGGCAGGGTAGATTATTGACTTTAACATAAGAAAATTTTTGGATGAAGTCAATATTTTAATTTAGTTTTAAATATATATATATCAAATGAGAAAAATTAAGATGTCAAGGAAAGGTCCAATCTAATTCTACATCTGGTTTGGATCAAGAATATTGAATTTTTGTTTAGAGGTGCTCTGTATGTTTTTCCACAATTATAAACACATCCGAGTCAACATCCTCTATTTTCTGAATTTCCTCTTGGGCTTGCTTGATATTATGGATTTTTCTATTTCATAATTTTTTAAATTTCTTGACTGAATTTGAAAACCGCAGTTAGGTCTTTGGATCTATTGGTGAATTGATAGTGCTATCATTTAAGTTGTTTCATTAGTAATTCTAGTTTAGGGTTTATCATCAGTTTTTTAATGGTTATGCAAAGGATTTTTCTTTTAATATGATGAAATTAATCTCATTGGATTTTGGACACCCTCTAGATTAAAAAATGTGTTTAGTTATATTTAAATAGCAGTTTATCCCCTATATCTCTAATGAATTTCTAATGCTCCAATGTGATGGATAATAGATATGTACAATTAAACTCAACGGAATTTAATGACATTAAGTATGATATACATGAAAATTGTAGGAACTTTGACGACTTGGAAGAATAAACTAGAAGAAATAGGAATACATTTTTAAAAATCTAATTGTGAGAGTTTAGAAATGAAAATAGTAACACTATTTAGTGCCACAGAATTTTTATTTACATTGCATTATTGTTTCTGGGATTAATTATCAATTCTTTCTCTTTCTAAGCCACAAACTATTAACTTTTTTTTGTAAAAATATTAACATTATCAGGAAAATTGATAACAATAATAGGTTTTTTTCCCCTCAAAAAGTTTTTCATTGTGCTTTTAACTTAATTCTAATAATTCTAATAAATGAATATTTTTAAAGTAAATAAGAATCACTAAAAAAAGTTATTCCTCTGAATACTTTTTCAAATAAGAAAGTTGCATACTTTACATTTATCTGTCATTGATATCACGGCCATTAAGAAGGGTTTTTTTATATTTTAAACATATGCCAGGTCAGTATTAAATATATGCCATGTCAGTATTCAAAACAAGTTTACATGGAATGTTTCTCACTTCTCAAATTGTTTGAAGACACTTGTGTATTAGTAATCTAGCAATTACATAAAAAAATTAAGTATAATTTAATTACAATTACTAAAATGATAATTTTATTCAGAGAAAGAATTTTTCTTTCTAAATGAATACATAATTATTTTAATTTGGGCTTCAGTTAAATATAGAAATTTATAAAAGTAATTGTGCAAGAAATATAATAAATGAATTTTTTATGGTTCATTTCAGAGATTAGATAATGAAAACAAAAACATAATTTATTTACTTAAATACTACAGATGATTTACAATGCTATACAATTATTGGTTAAATGTTACATACCATATTTTGGCTCATGCATTATAATTATACCAAATAATACAGTGAATCTGCAAACCTTCAGCTTTCAATAATTGAAAGCTTAATGATATTTAACAGACATTTTAAAGTAATTTTTAATTTAATAAATATGAATAATATAGTAGTATTTTATAAAATATTTATTGCAATCAATTTTTTTTATCATTATGGAATATAGTATAAGAAATGAAAACATCATCAGTTATATTTGCTTTTCTTATTATTGTATTTGCTAACACATTTAATCTTCTGTTACAAAATTCGGTTAAAAAAGGAATTGCTGAAAAGGAAATCCAAGTATTAAAATCTCTGTAAGTAGAATTGAGGTCGAGCTTATACTTTAAGAATATTTATGCTCATTATATAATTTTTTAAAAATTTTATTTAGAATTTCACTAAAAATATAATCAACTAGGAGAAAACAAACCACACTTGTGGTTATGGTGGGCTATACAACCTATTGCTAAGATGCATATTCTAATTCCATACCCTACTTCATGTATAGAAGAAAAACGGACAATATAATTGGTTCACTCCTCTTGCGACATCACGCTTTCTCTCACATAGATAGATCACTATTGCTCCACTTTGATTTAATGTGTCTAATAACTAGATCACATAAACTAAATTAATCCTTTTCAATATTATGTTATGTATCTTAGTTATGCATATGTTGTTTTTTGCTATATATATTTTCATTATTAATAAGATTATATGCCTTTAATTGTGATAATACTTCATCCTTGAATATTCTTATGGCCATTTCTGAAAAGTTATTGATGTTGTGACCCCTGATGGTTTCATCTTGAAAAGCAAGACTATTCCTTCTTATTCTCACTGTTCAGTAAGTAATGATCCCATAATGGAAAAATTGAAATATAAAGCCCAATATAACCAATTGCATCAAAATATGCTTATTCTGCATAAGCTGGTCTCTCGGCATATATTCTTTTCCGAAACTGAGACATGGTCTCCTATAATTATTTGGGATTCCACTTTTAGAATACCAAAGTCATTTCCAAATAGCCTACCCTAGATGAAAAATGCACAGCTAATGCTGACTTTCAGACCTAATTTTCTTTAAAATAGTAACTTCTGCATTTGAGCCATCAGTAATAAAAGTTGTAGGACCCTTTTTATGATGGAAAGCTGATTCTTTTGAAATATTCAAAACTAAAGCAAATCCTCGTTTATATGAATCCTCGTTTTGTCTGTTTATGATAAAAATCCCTATAGATACTGCTAATACAGCAATATGAACATCACAGAATAACTTTCCAGATCACAGAAACTTGTGAAATCAACAAAAATGTGATGTCCTGTAAAATCCTGTGATGTTTGTAAGATAAAAAGTCTTTTCATAATTGGGTTCACAATCATAAGAACTAAAGGATTCTCTTCATGAGCAATTTATATGTTGCTATTTTCATTTGTTGTCATTTCTTTCAGTTTCTGGAACAAAAAATATGCTTATTTCAATGGTTAAGAAATATGAAATTTAACTTCATAACATAAGCAAATATTTAATGTAATTACACGAGATCCTATAAAAGGTGAAATTCAATAAACAATTTAAGAAGAACTTAATTTCAGTGACACTCATTCAGTGCTTTACATTTCAAAATATATTAACTTTTCCATAATTTTTTCAGTCATCTAAATAAAATTGTTTAGACAGTTTGTAAATTAATGAATCATAACCCTTATATTTATACTATCATAATTTTTAAATTGTAGTCAATAACCAAAAGCGCTTTGCACTTTATTGGTCTTGTTTATCCCAAAACTTCAAACTATAAATATTAATGGATATGTATTAATCATAAATGTCTTAGTTCATAATTAAACTATGAAATATGAAAATTAAACATGCCACTAATCTTATGAAATGATGAAATAAATACTGTAAATCATTAAAATAATGGCCCTCTTAGTGTTAAATTTAGAATTTGCAACTTACCTCAAATATGCTAAGCCCATTCAAGATCCCAAATGAAGTTTCCATTTTTCTAACATTTAATTGTTCTGCAAATAAGATTAATACTACTATTTACCAGATAACTTGGCTGGAATTTTGACAACATATCCAGAATTTCTTTGTGGTATTTGGCTGGTTCTGCAGATCCCATATCATAACCAAAATAATCTTTGAACAATTCTCTGCAGTCTTTAGCAAGAAGAAATCTTAAAGTTTGAGCAGTCTTCAAACTGTGTTTATGAAATGGAATAAAAGTGATGATTCCAGTTAATCTCTGAAAAGTTATGAAGTTGAATTTTGAAACTGATATATTTCTGCCAAATGAATGAAGATGAACTGATACATATAATTAACTTATTGATTCAATTCCTAAAATCATTTACTTGTAAAAATTAATTGTTCAAGTAAAGCATTTATTCAATGTAAGATCTGAATATATACACACTATAGTTTATTTTCATTGTGAAATTCTTGCCTAAATAATTAGTTTTAATCAATATGATGAACTTACAAAGAATTTTATTTGATGCAATGTTTTAATATCACATTTTTAAACACCCGGGTTTTTTTTCTCTGGATGGATATATGAAATTACATTTCAACATTTCTCACACCAGTAGAGAGAATTTAGTAACACGGTCAAATTCGGGAAATAAATATGGGCTAACGAAATATAACTGCATTTGAAGCGATAATAAACATACAACCTCCAATAATTTTTATAATACAAGTAAAATGACTTGATATAGTTCAATAAAAATATCTTACTCAACTGAACTCATCACAAATATGAATTTAATTAACAAAATTTCTAAAAAGTCTTCCATTTCAATTAAAAATTAAAATCAACTTACTCTTAGAAAGTCATCTTCCGTCTCCCCTAGTTATACAGGAGAAGCTAAAATTAATTTAGAAACTCGGATTACCAGCAAGCAAATCTTTTCCCTAAAGGACGTGCTTTTCTACTATTCCACTTCGTATTTGTTGATTTCCAAAGTGTTTTGCCCATTTCTTGATATCATCCATAGATTTTAAGTTGCACCTAATTTAAACTATTTCATTTCACTAATACGCTCAGACAAATCCATTTTGTCGAGGAAAAATAAATAGAGACATCTGTCGATATCACACAACAATGCACAAATTCAATTCTATTAATCTGAAATTACGAAGTACAGTAGCTAGCAATACGAACTGAAACTATTTCGAAGTTCGCATATGATGACGTCACACTCTTAAAGCAGAGAGCGAGGCGGTGCGAACAAGTAATTTAAATTAGTTTTCTTCTATAACTGGGGAATGGGAATATGCAGCCATGTAGTCAGGTCGCAAGTTTCTTTTGATTATCAAACTTTGTTAACTTAACAGATCTGATTTCGACTGCCGGCATATTCCAGTGATGTAACATTCAATATTTAAAATTAACTTCTTTTAAAGAAACAACAAATATTAAAATATCCCAAGCATACACCTATTTAATTTTCCAATTTCTAGTGACAAAAATTTAAAACTGCTTCCTCTTTAAAAAATAGTGAACTGTCATTCGCTTTTCTGATTAACAAATACCATAAATATAGAATAATATATTGCAGTGGAGATCATATGGATAATTTGATACAAAATTTACAAAATGCGCCAATTCTAATTGTTCTAGAATTTATTACTCTACTAATAGCTTTTCGAGACCATCTGGTTTCTTCGGAAATATTAGTTGTGTTTAATTTCAATTAAATCTGTTTTGTACATCTTGATGGACATAATTTCTCCAACAAAATATTTTAAAATGTCGCAGGCATGAAAGTTGCGGTATTTTCACATCTGCTCTGTTCATTATCTACATTTTATGAACATTTTTTATGAAGTTGAGTCCCATGACATCATGCATTCATTAAAGACCTATGCGTCTGAGTAATCTATTTCAAATAACACACTGTTTTTTGTGGAAATATAATTTCATTTTCACATTCTTCACATAATTAGAGGAATTTTTATTCTCTACCTTTCTACATAAATCAATTAAATATTAGATAAAGCAACGAAAATTATTTGAATTTGTTTACAACAATAAAACTCTTAATTAAAAATTATGCAAAAACCATTTTTTTAAAAATGTCAAAATTTAACAGGAAAATTGAATGGTAATCATATTGATAAAACCAGAGATAAATTTTAAAATGGTATTAAAAATCAATTTTGTGCAAGGAAAATTTCGACAGTTATCGTGGAAAGACGTGGTATTATACAATTAAATATATCAAAATAAACATTTATTCCCTGGTCCTTTTTTAGTATCGGATTATCGAACGCGATTCAATGATTGTTACCGTTATCGGACAAATTACTTCATTTATTGATTTTATAATTAGTTTTTTGTTGCATATGCATTAGTATCTTGTCAAATGAAATTTTTTAAAATATTCGTAAAACCATTCGAGATGAAAACTTCCATACTCGGTCATGTAGCTTGATTTAATTAGTTGCACACAAAATGCTTCCTTTCGATTATGTAACTGAATGTTACTAGAATGCTGATGTAAGATGTATAAGCATAGAGGTGTTCGTTTCTTTCCTCCAAACGCTATGGATCCTTAAAATTTGACATAAATTGGAAACGTTACATATGCGAAGAGTCATCACAACAATTCTTTGGTTTTCATGTTGCCAAAATCTACTATCAGCTAAATAAAATAAAAAGGGTTGCGGAAGTTATATGGTAAAAACTGAGTTTATATGTGAAAAATGTTCTCAATGAAATTTTGTTCATCAAAAATTGTTTAAATTAGTAAAAATTGTTTCTTTCCATTTCACAAAACCTTGTTTTAATGCGTAAGGCAAATTGACACATTTCAATAAAAGATAGGTAAATACACAAACACATTAAATTTAATGTTAAGAAGTTTTAGTAGATAAGTGTATAAATTTTTTTAACTTGATGCATAAGCGATCCATTGATACTTTTACCCCCAAATAAATCTTTTGGGGGCTCTTTTCAATTATTTAAGTTGAGCCTAAAATTGGAAATACATGATTTGATAATCTGTTTTTTCAGATCATTCCTAAATTTCAATTAATGGTTGAAAAATGTTGATTCAGTACCCAACAATCTGCTTTTAAAGCTATCTGATTCATATCAAACATTTTATATTCTGATTACAAAAAACTTTCCATGTCTTAATATTATTAAAAGTATGAAATATTACAGTTGTTGCGGAAATTTGGACTGGGTCGAAAATTAAAATGTTAAACAAATAAAAGCAAGATAGTTACTATGCGAACTAAATTATTGTATGTTTTGCTACATTCCTTCAATACCAATTTCAAATTCACAAAACTTAAATTTGAATAAATTTAATATTTCTAAGGGTTTAACTTATCGATGTAAAAAGTCCATTACTGTGAATTTAACAAATATTCATGCAGGAAATTCAGATAAAAAAGTATTTTAAATTATAAAGATTAAGTATTTAATGAGAAAAATACTTATTTTTTATATTGATTTACATTTTTGATTCTAATAAATATACGAAATAAGAAAAACTTCAAAACTTTATCATTTTAATTTTATTAAAAATTACAAAATTTATCATTTATGTAAATGACGCCCCGACTTCGGGACGAGAACATAATTCAAAAATGAAATTACATTTATCAGTCAAATTTTTCATATCTACGCCAATAGCGTGCCAAGTCGACCCAGACATTCCATCGGGTCTTCCTTGCTTCTGAAAAAAGAAGGGGAAAAAAAGATGTTAGCTAGTGCGAAGTGTTTATGTCCATTATGGGTAAATCTAATATATATCTTTTTAAAATGATTTTTCAACATTGTTATGTTAACAACAATGATTTTTCAACATGCTTGAATTGAGGAAAGAGGTCTTTCCTCAATTCAAGCATGTCTTTAAATAAAAATAAGAACTGAAAGCAGAGTAGTCCGACATTGTAGTTTTATGTTCACTACAGAAATTGAAGCATCATAATTTTTTTATAATTTATAATATCTCAAGGAATTATTCAGCAAACATTTCATTGATTAAATGAAGCATTCAGTTTTTAATTTTGTTCTTAGATGTATATAAATGCTTTCAATAATAACATTCTATTTATTTATTTATTTTGGTTTATAAATATATTCAAAAAATTATGGTTTACATTCCTTTGGTCTTATAGATTCATATTCTGTAAAATATTCTTAATATTTCAACTTCTAAATAAATAAATAAACATTTCTATCTTCTGCGATCAAATCTGGCTGATTTATTCAATTCTGAATATTTAAAGTTTAGAACAATCATTATTTTCATAATCTAGGCCAATTATTCTAGAGTAACCCTGATTGGCTTCTCTGAGATATTGATAAAGTTATCTAAAATCGCCAGTTTTTATTGAATAGTTATATTGAAACTTTCATAGATCGATCAGCTTTGATGATTGATTTAGTTGATTGGAATGCCACTTTTTTTATTTTAAGTATTTATTGTCTCTAGAATATTTTGTTAAATATGATTCACAGAGTAGATGATATATGTAAAAATTTAAAAATCGTAATTCATCAGTAATTTTTCCTTCAATCTACTAATTATATATTTCACTTAGACAATTTGTTAAGAGATGTATGTCTATCACAAAAACTTAAAAATTAGATGTTGGGCTCCGATTACAGAAGATAACTTTTAGATGTTAAGCGAAATGTGCCTTAAATAAAACTGTTTAATTGAATTAGTAATATATGTATTATAAATATCGTAGAAAACGTTTCATTGCCTTTATTTTCCAAAAATATCATGTTTCATATTTGTTTTATTTTACGCAGACAAGTGCTGAAAATGACATTTTTATATGTTTAATTTGGAATGATAGTTGATTTATTTTTTCTCATGTGAAAACATGATATTGTTTTGGTTAGAAAGTTTTGATGGCTCCGAAATATGCGCTTAAAAATATTTATATCTGTTTTTACAATTTTTATATTATTAATTATTACGTATGCATGTTTGAAAGAAGATGCTTTTTCAAATAGTTGACCTGCTTTGATCAGGATAGCTTTAATATTACGTATGTTCATTGAAAATATATGTGTTTTTATTTCGCCTGATTCATTAAAATGCAGCGATAAATTACAATCATGAAGGCGAATTCTTTCATTTGCACAATATATCTTCTTCACATAAGAAAAAGTAACCATTCAAAACGTGTCTTATTGTTTCAAAAATGTAAAAACACGAATCACGTGATAAAAATTTTATTTTTCTGTTTTATTTTTGGTAGTAATTAACTTATTTTTTTTAAATACGAACTTCTGAAAATGTGGTGGCAACATATTATTACAAGCTGTTTTTTTTTTTTTTTTTTTTTTTTTTTTTAGATTCTCGTGATGATAAAAAAAAATTTTATGCGAAATAAATTTTTGAAAAATACGATTAAATTATATCTTTAAAAATTCATTAAAAATAGAATTTTATCTTATAGGTCAAAACATAACTATCATTGACAAGTTAATTTTTTGAGCTTTAACTTGATGCAAAAATCAATTTTGTGCTATAATATTTTCGTAAGTTATAGCAAAAAAAACGTCCAAATTTCGCTTCTTTTTTTAATTGATTAAAATTTTAACTAAAAATTTTTTTAAAAAAGGCTCCGATTTGCACATTCCCGACCCCCAAGGTATACATGTACCAAATTTGGTAGCTGTAGGTCGAACGGTCTCGCCTGTAGAGCACCAACAAACACTCACATACACACATTGAGCATTATTATAAGTAAAGATAAAGATAAAGATGATAATAATAGTAAAAGATAAAAATTACTTGATTCATGTTTGCAAAGTGGGAAATTTTAACAGATCTGTAATTTACTTCTTGATGTGCAAAAATTTTTGAAATTTTAAATAATTATTTCTTCTTGGTAATAGTACATTATTACAATACTTCCAGAACTGAATCATTTATTAGTAGATGAATTCAATTAAATTTAATACGTGATGCCGCAACAGAAAGAAATTAAGAAAAATAATCACTTTAAAATTTCATATTATTTATAACAATAAA
>JAOUZG010039019.1:122029-137605 GCA_026289955.1 Argiope argentata | reverse complement strand
TAAGAAAAATAATCACTTTAAAATTTCATATTATTTATAACAATAAATTAGGGAAACAATCTTCAAAATCATAGAGAGGGAAAAATTCAACCAGTTTGAAAAATAATTTTTATTGAATTTATTTTTTCCTTTTTCTTTCTTTCTTTTCTTTCTTTCTTTCTTTTTTTTTTTTTTTTTAACAAAACCATTTTGAGACTTACTTGCAATAGATGCCCTTGATCTCAGTTTTCGGGAAGAAGATGAGGATGGTTCATCTTCTTCACTTAGGGATTTATAACTTATACCCCTTTTCTTCACCAAACCAGGAAACTTGTAAGTTTTCTTTTGTTCTTTACTTTTTTTACCTAAGACAGATTCAGATTCTATGAAATAGGATAATAGCATATCAGCTTGGGCAAAGTTTATGAAAAATTTATTTATAAGAAATGCATTTTCAAAAGACTTTTAGTGATTTTCACGAATTTCCATAATTTTATTTTTCATTTCCTACTTCTCGATTACTTTTAAGTAAAAATGAAATAATATCTCTTAACAGTTAGTGTTTCCCAATATTAGAAAATTTAATAATGTTCATTTATCTGCTTAATATCTAATTAGATGATACTTTCCATACCATTCCTCTTCGGTAATGTTTTTCACATGATTCAATTAAGAATATTTAAGGGTGCTTGTGGATTATGAGAAATTTTTGGGTCAAATTATGGTGGATTTTACTAATTTAATTTGAACTCATAAATTTGAGATGTGACAATTCAATACTCATATCGCTATCGGGCTTGACGTTTCGGGGATTTATTGATTTCACAGAAGCTTTAATGCTTCACAAGATTAAAGAAAATCATATTCTTTAGTAGCCAAATGTCAGCATATAAAAACTGGAGAGAAATACGAAAATATTTCTTAGTTCGGAAACTAAGTAATTTAATTTTTAGTTATCTGCACACTTTTGGACAAATTATTGATAAGCCTCTAAACTAAAAGATATTTACATAATCCCTGTTTAGCTACCACCACAACCAACCGCCACCAAAAAACATTTACTCAAATTTTTAAAATAATTTTGTTTTTTAAATTCCATACTTTTATTTCATGGTGGTCTTACCAATTTATTTTATGCAAAGATTCAAAACCTTATTACAACATTAATTTCATCGTCATCACAGTAACTTAATCATTGAACTGTTATGTGTAGTTGTGTTGCTGCGCTCAATAATACAATCTTTTGGACGAGCTAATATTTGCAAAACCAATATTTAAATAAAATAGTCATTCATATACTTTCAATCAATGATCCATATATGGTCAATTTAAAACCATATCTAAAAATCCTCAACTAATTTTTTAAAATTTATTTTTGAAAATTATGATAATAATAGAACCTTTTCGCTTAGCTTTTTCATTTTAGATCGGTTTCAAAAGAAAAAGTCCGAAATATTGTGCAAACACATTACGTAATTCGTCGAAAGAGGATGTATAAACATCAGGCAAAAGATTCGTTGTGATTATATGAAATATTTTTTTTAATATATAATTTTAAATTAGAAAAAGGTTTTCAGTTATGAACGATGTATTTATTCTTTGGTTTTTACAAAATAATGAGCAATTCATTAAAAAAAAAAAGCTAACCATTCGAGGTTGGATTTTTCTGCTTCTGAACATTTTCACCTCCGGCTGCATTGGAGCTGGTGCCCACCTGTTAAAAAATTAAATAAGATTTTAAAAAATAGAAAAGAAAAAAAATCTTTTTTTAAAATAAGAAATAATAATATAGGCAAGACAAAATCTTGCGTAACTGAAAGAAAATAAAAAAGATTTTTTTTTTACAAATAGATAGAGAAGAACTTAGATAATATAGCGTAATATGAAAACTAAACCGGTTTGAAGAGTTAAGCTTAATTTTCATATAAAATACTAACGGATATAAAAAACCAAAATAATTTTCTATTAAAAAATCATTATTTAAAGAGATTTTTTTCCTTCTCGACAATAATTTTTTTAAAAAAATTTCCCAAGTAATAAAATAGATATTTATTACCAGTTTTCATTATTACTATTAATTTTTCGATAAAAGTTAGATTTGAAATACATTTTGATAAACATATTTAAAAATATTACAGATTTATCAAGAAATTTTCATATTTAAGGGAAGTATATCAAATAATATTTTTAAATTAATTCAAAATAATATGATATATCAATCATTGAATCCAGTCATAATACATTTGCTTACACATACAGCATAACAACAATGGTGAATTCTTACGTATTCATTATCATTTATGTGGTGAAAAAACAATTGCATTTCTTTACATAAATCAAAATAACATAATAAATAAATGTTAAAATTGTTTCAATTATTCTTAAAATTCCAAAGGTTAATTATAATTCAGATTTAGCCAACAAAATGTAATGAAGCAGCTAACTTGGGCAATATATTTCTTACTTTAAAATAAGAAGCTCCAAAAAACTTGTAGCTTAAGAAAAGAAACTAAAAACTAACAACAAGTTGAAACTGGTATATTCTGGATTCCAAATGATATTCCAGATAAATCGGTTTTTATTTTATTTATATAGTCGATCCATATTTGAGAATAGTTGATATTTCTGAAGAATATTAAATTTTGCTGAAAAATTACTTTAAAACAATGTGCGTTTAGAATTTGATAAAGAGTTCTTAAAGCGTGCCTTTCCTTTGTTCGTTGAATTTGTGCCGTTAGTAATGAAGAAATACAGAAAACATTTTGTGATGAAAGCTGATTGGCCAAATCTTTTAATGAATTGACTCTTACAAAAACTTTAACTTTCTTTTAATTCACACCTCATAAGTCTTTAAGGTAAAAAGCATCTTTCATTCGTGGGAATTATTTATCATATTTGTTCATGAATTATTTAATTTCATTTTTTGCTCATGAATTTTATTGTTAGTAAATCCAAAATCTTTTACCTTTCTGCATTGATTTTGGGATCGGGAGAGCTGAGTGAGAATTAGGTTTTAAAGGAATAACAAATACAATAATTTTAAACGGAAAATAATAAACAATAGTATAGAAAATATTTTTAAATTGCAAAATTCTTTTAAAATATATCTAAATAAACTTCTCATGATATTAGAATCCGAAGGATAAGAAAAAGTCCTGTATTATTTATCTAAAAGACTGAAAATATTTAATATACTTTTAAAGTTTTAGAGATCAATCACTTCAACTAAGATTTGAACAAGTATGATATTCAGCTTTTGCTTTTTTCAATTTTTCGTTGGAAAAAATTGTTATTTTTACTTATGGCACTTGCCATGGACAAGCACCGCTGAAACATCAGCAGATTTTACGCCGAAGGTAAGCTTCTCTTGTTTCAAGTAGCGCCAACTAGGATCAAGAGTACGACTTTAGCTACACACTCATCACATTTGCTTGCTCGGGCCCTTTTTTATAGGGTGGCACAGTCACACATCTCACATATAGCTCTCAGAGGTACAACCATGCCCGAACCGGGATACGAACGCGGGACTCCCAGAACACGGGGAAGATGCGCTACCTCTGTGCCAGAAAGCTGACGTTTGAAAAAATAAACAATAGAATATCTGGCTATTATCATTTCTCTGTTTTTCACTTAATTGTAATATTGTAAAGTAAATTATTTTAAAATCTAGCATCAATTGAATTATTTTAAAAGCAGCTCAATAATAAGCTCTCAATAATAAAAGCAGCTCAATAATCTTGTAATAATAAGCCACAGGCAAACGAAACCCAAAGCTCATAAAAGCTTTATATATACAAAATACTCATCGGTACACACTCTTCCCCAATAAA
This sequence comes from Argiope argentata, assembly GCA_026289955.1. NCBI lineage: Eukaryota > Metazoa > Arthropoda > Arachnida > Araneae > Araneidae > Argiope > Argiope argentata. Next base: position 133,796 of record JAOUZG010039019.1, on the reverse strand, counting down.
TCTTATAAAATATTCTTGTAAAGGAAGTCATCTTATTTTATCTTTAAACAGATCTAACTGAAGGGTATACTTTTATTTTTCCTCAAACAATAATGCTATTCAAACCGAATTAACTCCATTGAAAGCCTGCGTCAGTTAATTAAATTCAATACATCAATCAGTTATTGGATCAATCATTTAGAGAATAATATCTAACTATTTAACAGAGATTTTAGAGCGACGTAATTAATCCAGATTAGGAATTTATTTTCTATCAACTTTATAGGCACCGTTATGATTAAACAAAACGTTATTTAAAAAAAGAAATCTAATCATCTCAAGCTCGCGCTCTGATATTAAAATAAAATTTTCAAGTTATAATAAAATTGCTATATCAGTCGATACTTACAATAATATCCTGGCAGTTCTCAGATCCCTCTACTCCTTCATTTAATTCGGGTTCCCTTCCTTGAAAAGATAAGCAAATAAAAAAAGAAAGTTAATGTAGGTTTATAAGAATGTTTCAAAATAATAAACACGTTAAATACACTTCCCAAATAAACCTTTCCCAATAATTCTGGTAATCTATATTGTTTAGCTATAAAATAAGGAAAGTATGCAAAACTTGAAACTTCATTGGATTATCATTAATCCACATGAAAGCTCTTGAATAAATATTCAGGAACAAATGAAAAATTGTTCTAAAAACACGAAGAAAATCATCTGCTATTAATATTCTACTTTTCTAATTATATATATTTTTTATTTGTATCGAATGTATTTATTGAAATTCCTTTAAATGAGGAACTATTCAGAGAAAAATGAATACAAATAAATTCACTAGAGTACTTAAGAATAATGAATATATCAAGAAATTTTGGTAAATCTCACTGAGCTCAGTTTTAAAATAACAATGACATGGGATGAAAAATTTACTTGAAATCATTTAATACAATTGAATTCTAGACAAAGTATTTCAAAGCAATTATATAATCAAAAGTCTTTTTATTGCCAAGAGCATGATAAAGTACTTTTTATTCTTTTCAATCTTTTATTAATCATTCTTTCAATCTGTTATTTTCTCCCTCTCTTTCACTCTTTTTTAAAGAAAATCTTTTTTTGACTTACCTATAACAGATTTCAGCCCGCTTAAAGAAGACTGAAGAGCACATGGAAAATTTGATTCTTGAAGCGGAAAATAACCGGGTGGTGCGGTTTTTTTCAAAAAACCCGGTATTTTCCATTGAAAGCTCTTTTCTTTTGCCTTAATTGAAGAACCATCATCGACGTCAAAGACGTTGGAACATCCTTCACCAGCATCTAAGAAATAGGGTAATAACATATCTTATCAAAGTTTATGAAAAACTTAGTAATTTATTTATAACAAATGATAATAAATAATTCATAAAGATTTTCCGTGATATTTACGAGTTCCCATTATTCTATTTTTCATTTTTTACTTCACAATTACTTCTCAGTAAAAATGAAAAAACATCTTTTAATAGTTAGCATTTCCTAACATTCGGAAACTTAATCATGTTCTGCTATCTGCTCCGGTAGCAAATTTCACTACTTTTATCAACTAGTCAGCTTTAGTTACAATCAATCAACTAAGTTTTAAAAAAATATTCAGTAAAATAAGCAATATAAAAAGATTCAAAAGTAGAATCAAGAACAAATGTTGGAAAAACCTTTTGTGAAAGAGGAAAAATTAAAATTTATGATGGTTTGGAAAAAGTATTATAAAAATAAGCGTATACAATAAGTTAATAATCTAAAGAAATCTATTAAATGCCGAATATATATTATTCAAAAACCATGGATCTTCTTTAATTTTTTACAAGTAATTTAAAACTAAGAGAAAAAAAATTAAATACCAGAAAATTAGTATTTAAATTTATGATGGTTTGGAAAAAGTATTATAAAAATAAGAGTATACAATAAGTTAAGAATCTAAAGAAATCTATTAAATGCCGAATATATATTATTCAAAAACCATGGATCTTCTTTAATTTTTTACAAGTAATTTAAAACTAAGAGAAAAAAAATTTAAATACCAGAAAATTCAATTTAAATAACCATGTTTGAAGAAAAAATTTTACTAATAATAGATACGGTCAACTGAAGAATAAATATTTTTAAAAAATAGAAAAAACGAACAAAAATTTCTTCTTCAAAACAATATCGCGACAAATATAATTTAAAATACTTCGATAATTATTAGATCAGTCATATTAAATTAATATTTTCGAAAGTTTATATGTCCGTCCTTTTATATGTATCTAAAACCCTTTTAGCTTAGTAGGACATTTTTTTTCTTTATTTATTTCTATTTGCTTTCAGTCTCCACAGAAAACCAAAACAAAAAAAAAAGAAGAATTGTAAAGTGTTACAAATTACTTGGGCAATTAATTATACGATGTTCGAAGTATTAATTGAAAATTATAAAGTTTATCCTCTCAAATGTTTTGCATTTTCACTTTCGTCTATACCTCCCACCAACATATCCTTCAAAATCTCGAGTCCGAATTTTTGACCAGTGTCCAAGATTTAGACCTCTATGAGTACGAAAAACTTATTTTTAGCATTATCTAAGTCTGTCTGGGACAACGACAGCTAAAAAAACTTTGAGTTAAACGGATGAAATTCGGTACATGGTCTTTGCATCAAATTTGAATATTTCTTAGTTTTGAGCAAAAGTCTTTCCGTCTGCCTATCCATCTGTTCTAATATAAATTAATATGATAACTGCAAAACGAAACAAAACAGGAAAAAGTTAGATAAATTATATTCGGTTAACAGATTTAACATCTGTAGTTTTGATGCCTTTTGTACTTTCAGAGGATTGTAAAAGTAATAATACTAAAATACAATAACTTGAATATATGCGATTTAGTATGGGATTTTTTGACTGCAACTGTGGTACTATGTCAAATTTTGGTTTAACTCAATTGGGAAAAACGTGCCTAAAACACAAATTCGATTTTCGAATACTATTCATCTCATATCAGGGATTAATCGCCAAAAAAACGGGCCAAAGATCACACGATTAATACAGCAAATTTCCTACTTCAGGCCAAAGGGTAATATTTCGTAACTATTGTAGGTTAAATGCAAAGCAAGGCGCTCTATGTTTTACCCAGCGTTAAAAAAAATTGGTCTCTAAGGAGATAATACTGTTATTAGAGAGTATGGAAGAAAATGGCAATACCGCTCCCGCTGTTTTAATATCTAATAAAATAATACTTTCCATTTTCGAAAATGTTTTTCGCACGATTCAGTTAACAATCCAAAGAACATTTAAGTTCCTTGTGGATTATGTGAGATTTTCGTATCAAATTATGGAGGATTTGAATTATTTAATTTGAACTTATAAATTTGAGATATGGCAGCTCGATATTTCTATTGCTAACGGACCCGCCGTTTCGAGGATTAAGGGTGAATTAGTAGTATCGCATCCTTAGTTTGCGGGTAAATAGTGATAGCCGATTTCCATCTCCATATCTTATACTATAATACGAGGAATGGTTGTCAAGTCGAAAATCGCCCCAGAATTAATAAACTCCGGTAAACTTGAGGGGTCTGGGGGTTTTGGCCACGAGGAATCGATTGGCGCCGGTTTTGAAGCGCTACGGTTGAGCAGTTCGGAGTTACAGATAAGATATTTTCAAACTTTATTAGTTCGCCATAATGGCTACTTAAATTTTCAAGTGGTAACGTGCTGCCATCTATAGCCAATCTTATACTATAGTACGAGGAATGGTTGCCAAGTCGAAAATCGCCCCACATTTCCGACATTTCAACATTCACCAGAAAAAAAATAAGGATAACTTTGATATTTTTACTAAATTTTCTTTTAAAAAAAGTACGATTCTAATTCCACTGCTTTTTATTCATATATATATATATATATATAGTTTTCATTTCATGCAGACACGTGATGAAAATTGCATTTTTATATGTTTAATGCGCAATAATAATTGATTTTTTTAAATTTGAGTTTTTGTCAATCTGATGGCAACATATTAATAAGATAATTTTTTCCCTTTTACTCGTAACGCATGCTTGGAGCTTAAGGAATCTTTATTCGAGTTAGCTTCGATACCTGTTTTCTCCGAGCAGAGCTCGGTCACCCGCTGGTATGAGCAAAATACTGTTTTCGGCTCTTCATTATTTATTTTATGTTTTCGCATAGACTGAGGTCGTATAAAAGCACTAAAATCCAAAATTCTGTTTATAATTTCTAGAAATTTATTTCACTTTGGAAGAGTTATGAAATTTCCTTTCAGAACATTAAAAATGTTCATTCATAAGATAAGACTTTGACAGAAATCAGTTTTATAGAGACAAGAACATATGTGTACACATTTTGAGAGATCTGATCGATATATCAGTGAGGGAGCTTCAAAATAATTTACGCAAGTGACTTATTTCCAAAGATCAACCTTGGTGGAAATGTCAAATATTTTTAATCAATATTCTTCACTTTTAAAAATCTTCCTTAATAAAACTGTTTGAATTTTTTTTTTCTAAGTTCACTCTTTGAAAGATACAATGATTTTTATGTTTGCACAACTCCCGTTTCAATTTAATACAACGCCTTTTAATTTTATTTTCTCAATGTCGAAATTCTGGGAAATTCTTCTTACAAGAAATCACTGCAATTAAAATATAATAAATATTTTTTTCAAAACTGCTATAATAATTTCTGAAGAGGTTTTGCATTTTCTGAACCACAGAACAAGCAACTATGGAATAGGCAATCAGTTTACTTAATAAGATTTCATAGCTGCTTTAATGCCTCACAAAAAAAAAAAAAGTCCTGTTATTTATTAGCCGAATGCCAGTATTTAAAAGCTAGATAGAAATATTACATAATTTCTTCTTTCAGGAACAAAGTATTATATATTTTTTTAATTGTCAACACATTTTTAAACAAATTATACATAAACATCTAACCTAGAATGTTTTGACTTAATTCATATTTAGCCTTCCCCCCTAACCATAAAACATTTTCTCCAAGTTTAAAAACAATTTTGGTTTTTAAATGTCATATTTTTAATTCATAGGGGATTAAACAAATTATTTTATGCACAGATTCAAAAACATAGTACAACATTTCTCAAAAATAATCGTGTAATCATTAAACTGTCATATTTAGTTGTATCGCTGCGCCCAATAATACAATCTTTACGACGAAATAATTTATAGAAATGGTATTTAAATAAAATAATCATTCATGTAGTTTAAAGAAAGCTCAATATACGATCAATTTAAAACAATATCTAAAAATCATCAACTAATTAAGCATTTTTTTTCTTTATTTTTGCAAACTATAATGATGATGGGAAGATCTTAGTCTTTCCGTTTTGGGTCGATTTAAAAAGAAAATTCCGTAAATATTGTTCAAGGTATAAGCACATTACGTAATCGGTCGAAGGAAAATGTATAAACATCAGGCAAGAAACGCCAGTGGTCATACGAATTGAAATAAAAATTGTATAATTTATATTTGAAAGAAAGTTTTTCCAACTATCAATAAAATATTATTTCACTAGTTTTCATAAAACTATAAACAATTCATTTGAAAAAAAAGCTAACCATATGAGGCTGGGTTGTCACCTCCTGCCGCTCCGGGGCTTGTCTCCACCTGTTTGAAAATGAAATAAGATTTTAAAAAGTTGAAAAGGGTATTTTTTATATAAATAAAAAATCCTAATGTAGGCAAAACCAAATCTTGAACAAGCTAAAAATTATTTATTTATTCACGTCAAGGGATGGGCTTAGGTAACATAGTATACTACGAAAGCAAAAATGGTTCAATGACTAAAACATAATTCTCTTTCAAAAAAATAGTTGATACAAAAGAGTTATAAAAAATTTATTATAAATAAACAATATTCGAAAAGATTTTTTTTCTTCATTATTTTTTAAAGTTTTTTTTCAAGGAATAAGTAGATATTTATCATAATTTTTAATTAATTTTAATAAACGATAGGTTTGAATCATATTTCGATAATCAGCTCACAAAATATTCCAGATTTATCAAGAAATTTACAGATTAAAGAGAATTTTATCAAATACTATTTTTATATTAATTAAAATTAATATAATATATCACTCATTGAATCAAATCGCTTATATATAATAATATTTTGTCGTTATTTATAATATTTGTTCATGAATTATTTTTTTAATTATTTATTTATTTATTTATATTTTTTTTGCTCATGATTTTTATTGTTAGCAAGTCCAAAAACTTTTTCCTTTCTGAATTGATTTTGGAATCGGAAGAGCTTAATGATAATTACATTTTATAGGAATAACATATTAAATAACTTTAAACAAAAAATAATAAGTAGTAGAATAGAAAATATTTTTATATTGCAAAGTTCTTTGAAAATATATATAAATAAACCTTTCATACATTAAGAATTTGAATGATTATAAAAAGACCTGTGTTTTTTGTCTAAAAGATTGAAAAATGAAATATCCATTAAAGTTTCAAAAAACAATCACTTCACCTAAGATTTGATAAGCAGGGCATTCAGTTTCAGCTCTTTTCAAATTTTCGTTAGAAAAAATAAATAATAAAATATCTGGCTATTATCATTTTCTATTTTTTCACTTAACCCTAATCATGTAAAGTAAATTATTTTAAAATCTGTTATCAGCTGAATTATTTTTAAAGCAACTCAAGAGTCATGTAATAATAAGCCACAGGCAGACGAAACTAAATCATCCTCTAAAAGTGTTAGATTTGCAAAATATTCATCCGTATACACTCTTCCTCAGTAAATCTTATAAATTATTCTAAAAAATGAAGTCATCTTTTTATTTTATCTTTAAACAAAGCTATCTTAATGGTATATTTTTTTCGAGCAATAATATTTAACACGAATTAACTCCCGTAAAATATTTGAATATTATGTATCAATTATAACATTTTAGCCTGAATTAACTTCTGTAGAAGCATGCATGAGTTAATTAATTACGATAATGATATTTATTTATTTAATATATAAAAAAATATCATTATCGTAATTAATTAACTCTTAATTAAAAATAATGATATTTATTTTTAGCAAGAAGTAACAAAAAAGCTACCAGTTGTTTTTTTAAATAGAAAAGCTAATATTTTAAGCATTGATTGCTGTAGGATGAGGATGAATAATAAGCTGTGGAGCTAATAATATTTAAACAATAGCCAAATTAAGCAGAATTATCTCTACCCTAATAGTACGTATCGCAAAAATCATTAGAATAAATAACTATAATCTCAAATGCAAGTAATTGTTAGGAGAATTGACATATATTTTTTCATTATATATTATTTCCAAAAATTTAGTACCTCAATTCTACAGTTTGCAATATTCTTTAATTTATAATTTAATTAATGGGTTTTCGAGTAAAAAATTTGAATAGGAATTGCACCTTATGAAGAAATAAGAAAATAATAAAAAAAGATGTCCAACAAAGGAATAAAACAATATAAAAGGCCGATTTTATTATTATTTTTTTAAATGTATGAAAACAAGCTTTAAAAAAAAGAACACTGAATTAAAGCAAAATTATTTGAACGACTGCTTTATCTTCTTTCAAAAACTCTGAAAAAGATTCACAAAATGGGCAATTCCATTTCTGCTGCCACACTTTAATTTCAATTATATTATACAGTAAAAAAAACCTTTTCAGACTTTCTTCATCAAGTAAAGCTTAGAGACCAAAACTTTATTTTAAACTAATTTTAATTTCTTCTCAAGAATTAAAACAAAACGGACAAATAATAAAACTACATTTAGAGAAAAACTTACATTAACATCCGAAAAGTGTTGGAATCTTCTAATCTCACCTTCTTCAAGCATAGACGCTGTAAAAAGATAAATGTTAATATAAATTTATAATAAATACATCAACTGCAAACATTAATAATTCTTCGAAATAAATCTTAAAGCTCATAATACTCAACTTCAACAATAAGAGTGTATCATTAGCATCGAAACACGTGAAATTAATGAATAAATATTTACCATTTATGAATAATCTCTATAAACGCGAAAAAATTGACTTTCTTTAGATATTCTAGACTTTTCAACATATATATTATACGTTTATCAAATGCATATATTTAAAGTGTTTTAGGCTAGAAAATGTTAAGGTTTGCATTGGTGACTCTAATCTTTTTTTTCATTTTTATCTGTGTAATAATTTACTTTCCTTGCTTCAATTGATTTTCTTTTTGATTTAAAGTATGAATATGAAAACAAATTTAAAGAACGAGATATTTTCAAAAGAAAATTATTCAAAGTCAACTGAAATTCTGAACATTAAATATACGTTTTAGCTTCCGATGAATGCCAAATAATTTCTTTCATATCGCTTTTCTTTTATTCTTAATTAATTACAAAAACTCTTGATTTTCGGTTTATTTTTATTATTTTTATTTTTTATTTTTACAAAAATGGGACCTTTTTTAAAACTTTGTACTACGTGAACAAAACGATGTATGGAAATTTCTATTATTGCTATTTTCTAATTTCAATATCATATATACATTTAATATTAAAGATTACTAATATGGAATCTAAAGCGTGAAATTAAACTTTAGGTGGCGTCCTGTCTGTGAAATTAATTTAACAGATTGATTTCTGATTTGTTTCAATTAAATTAATATGTTAAATGATAATAGTGAGCATTAAAATTATTAAAATTTACTATTATCGTTGGATCCAATAGTTGTACAAATTTTCAGAACTATAGTTAGCGTGGAAAAGAGTATAAAAGCAACTACAAAATTCGATTACAAACATGAAATATGCGAAATTTTTTAAAGATATTTAAAAATTTATTTTAATTTAAACTTGAAGGATTGATATCCCCATCTCTTTAGGGGGGCTTACCTGAATCGGCATCACTATTCTCATCTTTATCATCCATCTGTAGAAATAAAAAAAAATTATAAGGAAAATTTTGAAAGGTATAAGCAAATAATTATATTTTTAAGCAAATGCTTTCTTTTCATAAAGAACGATTCATAATTTGAAAAACATAGTACTTTTGCACTACTGAGACATTAAATGACAGAACTGAAATTTTGCTTTCAATATTCAAAGTCTTTAAGTAGTGTAATTATTAATAAAACGAATAAAATGTTAAAGAGTGAATGGCATTTTCTATACAGGGAACAAAAATATAATTTTTCATCTGCCTTATTAATTAGAATATTACATTAGTAATAATTGACAAAGAAAGGAACAATTTATCACTTCCAGTCTAAAACTATATTATCCTTTATTATTCTTAATTAGTTCTTGAATAATTGTTGTGTGATGTATATTTTAATAATCTGATAAAAACCATCATATATATATATATATATATATATATATATATATATATATATATATATATATATACTGAAGTGACAAAAGTCATGGGAGAGCAATATGCAAATATACAGATGGCAGTAGTATCGCAGCGAAAAAGTATAAATGCGCAGTTAGTTTTCCAGAGCTTTCATTTGTGTTCAAGTTATTCATGTGAACAGGTTTTTCGGGATTTATGGCGGCACGACGAGAATTAACAGACTTTGAACGTGGAATGTTAGTTGGAGCTAGACGCATGGGTCATTCCATTGCGGATATCGTTAGTAAATTCAACATTCCGAGATCCACAGTATCAAGAGTGTGCCGGGAGTATGCAATTTCAGGCATCCCATCCCATCATGGACAGCGTAGTGGGCGACCACCTGCACTTAAAGACCAAGACCGCCGACGTCTGTGTAGAATGGTCAATGTTAACAGACACGCAACACTTCGTCAAATAACTGCAGGAATCAATGTGGGACGTACGGGGAACGTGTCCGATAGGACTGTGCGGCGAAATTTGTCTTTTTGGGGCTATGACAGCAGAAGACCGACTCGAGTGCCTTACTGACAGCACGACATCGCCTGCAGCGACTCTCCTGGGCTCGTGAGCATACCGACTGGTCCCTAGACCAGTGAAAAACCGTGGCGTGGTCAGATGAGTCACGATTTCAGTTGTTACGAGCTGATGGTAGAGTTCGAGTGTGGCGCAGACCCCACGAAGCCATGGACCCAAACTGTCAGCAAGGCACTGTTCAAGCTGGTGGTGGCTGCATAATGGTGTGGACTGTTTTTACGTGGAATGGATTCGGTCCTCTGGTGCAACTGAACCGATCATTGACTGGAAATGGTTATGTTCAGCTGCTTGCAGATCACTTTCAACCATTCATGGACTTCACGTACCCACACAACGGTGGGATTTTTATGGATGACAATGCGCCATGTCACCGGGCCAGAACTGTTCGCGATTGGTTTGAAGAATATTCCGGACAATTCCAGCGCATGATCTGTATATATATATATATATATATATATATATATATATATATATATATATCATATTTCAGCAAGAAAATGGCCTTTGGAAACTTCAAACAAGTATAATAATGTTTCTGTTTTAAAATATGAAATCGAATATCCACTGACAAACTGAAATTTGAGCTCTTCTATTCCATTATTTCAAATCAAGCATTTTTTTAATTGCATTTACCTAAATTATCAAAAATTGAACATTCTTTTTACTCCTGAGGGAAATTTTTGTACAGTATATTATTTTTAAATTATATGCATCCAGAATTTGTCAGTGTAATGAAAAAAAAAATGCTTTTTTGTTTTTATCTTTTTTCTGTCACTTATTACACTGAATAAAAAGTAAAGGATTCTGGATGAAAAGTAAAGTGTCTGTCTGAATCTTTTTCTCTAATTCCCGATAGAAAATTTGTTACTACAATAAACAGTGATATAAGAAGAGTCAACCAAATTCTGGCGAATTCAGATACATATTTTTTTCATTGCATGATACTTTAAAAAATTTAACTCGTCATTTCTACTGTTTGCAAGGTTCTTTAATTTATTATTTAATTAATCGATCTTTGAGTAAGAAAAAATGAATAGGAATTGGATATCAATGAAAAATAAATTTAAAAAATGCACTACTAAGTAGAAAGCATTATGAAGATCCGATTTTTTTAAATGTTTTAAAACAGACCTTTTTCAAAAAGAATATGAAATTAAAGAAATGATCTGAAGGATTTCTTATTTTTAAAAACTCACAAAATGGTCAGAAAATTTCATTTTTGAAACCACAATTTAATTTAAATTATGTAGTACAATTTTAAAAAATTTCAAACTCTTCATCTTGTATAGCTTAGAGACTAGAACGTTATTTAAAGTTAATTCTAATTTCTCCTCAAGAATTAAAACAAAATGGGCACGATATAATTAAGCAACACTGAGAAAAACATACCTTAACCTCCGATAAGTCCATTTTACCTTCTTTGGTGATTCTTATTTCACCTTCTTCTAACGAAGAGGCTGTAAAAAAAGATAAATGTTAATGTAGATTTATAAGAACTCTTCACAATAATAAACAAATTAAATACAAAATTCATTGAATAAAATCTTAAAGCTTATAATACTTAATTCATTCATTTAAATAAATCTTAAAGCTTATAATACTTAATTTCAACACAAAGAGTGTAATAGCATTGAAACATGCGACTGTGATGTAATTTGTGTGTGTGTGTGTTTTTTTTTGCGCAATATATACATTTGGCCATGCTGCGTCAATCAATGGTAAAAATGAAGCATGTGAAATTCCTCAATAAATATTCGCACACAAATGAATAATCTCTCTAAAACGTGAAGAAATCGACATTCTGTAGATATTCCTGATTTTTAAATATATATGTTATATTACCAAA
>JAOUZG010039019.1:84574-122019 GCA_026289955.1 Argiope argentata | reverse complement strand
TTCTGTAGATATTCCTGATTTTTAAATATATATGTTATATTACCAAACCAAATGTATATGTTTAAAGCGTTTTAAGTTAGAAAATGTTAAGATTCGCATAGATGACACTAATCTTTTTTTTTTCATTTTTATCTGTATAATAATTTGCTTTCCTTGCTTCACTTGATTTTTTTTATTTAAACCATGAATATCAAAACAAATCTAATGAACGAGATATTTAAAAAAACTCAAAAAACGGAAATTCTGATGACATAAAATATACGTTTTATCTTCCTGTGAATGCCCAATAATTTCTTTTTTTTTTCTTTCGTTTCTTTTATTCTTAATTACTTATAATAACGCTTATTTTTCGAATTTTCTTTATTAAAAATGGTGCCTTTTTAAAATATATTTTACTTCAATAAACGAAAACGATGTTTGAAAATTTCCGTTTTCCCTATTTTCTACCTTAACTGTTATATACACGGTTAATATACATTTAAAATTGAAGATTGCGAGGATGGAATATAAAGCTTCAAATTGAATTTTAGATGGCATCTACATTGTGATAATATTAAAGCAGATTGATTTATTCGATTTGTTTCAATTAAATTAATTTATTAGTTGAAAATAAGGACGGCTAAAATTATAAAAACTTTCGATTCACGAGGAAAGCCAATAACTGCACAAAATCTCAAAACTGTAATACATGAGTAATGACAAAATTTGTTTACTAGAAATATTCAAAATTAATTAAAGACATTTTAAAATTTATTTTAATTCTAATTTGAATGGTTTAGATTCCCATCTCTTGGGGGTGACTTACCTGTATTAGAATCCCCTTTCTCAAATTTATCAGTCATCTGTAAAAGGAAAAAATGGTAACGAAAAGTTTGAAACGTATAAGAGAGCAAATATTTTTTTTATAACAACGATACACAATTAGTATACTGATCCACAATAGAACATTAAATACCTGAACTAAAATCTTACTTTCAATATGCAAAATCTTTAAGTAATTCAATTATTAATGAATGGAATATAATGTTAACTAGTGAATGACAATTTTTATATAGGGAGCAATAATATAATTATTTATTTGACTTATCAATTAATATTAAATTATTAATAACTAACAACGAAATGAGCAATTTTCAATTTCCAATTTCTTCTAGTGTTCTTCATTATCCTTAATTAGTTCAGTAATAAATGTTGTTTGATATATATTGTGATGATCTGATTTAAAAAACGTATCACAAATATGCTTTATATATGATATTTATCAAAAAAAATTACAGCTCCCTGAGAATTTCTCGAAACAAACTTTTAAAATTAAGTAAAAATACTGCGAAATAATATTCATTGAATCCAATTTTATTTCATTTTCTTTAATTTTCTAAATAACATGGACCCTCGTGTAATTATTTTCAGCCCAAAAAGTCATGGGTGACTTTTTTAATTTTAAAGACTCAGAAAATATATTTCAGAAGGTGGGTAGAATATTCATTTTCAGCTGTCAGAGTTTAATTTAAAGTATATTACACAATAAAAACAAAATTCAGAATATCTTCTATCTGTAAATCTTAGAGACTGAAAAGTTATTTTAAAGTTTTATTCTAATCCATACTCAAGAACTGAAATGAAATGAGCACATTATAATAAAGCTATTCTGAGAGAAAAACATGCATAACAACCTGGAATTCGTCTCCACTCCTGACTTCTTCCTCTGAGGAGAAATCTGTAAAAAAAGAAGAAAAAAAATGTAATCCAAATTCATAAAAGAGTTGAACAATAATACACATATCAAAGAAGTTTTGAAAACTTCATAGTGTTCCATTTCATACAAAAAGTTCATGTATCAAAAAATTTGTTTTGAATGGCTTTAATTTACGTAAAATTCTAGCTAGTAATTCACCCCTTAAATATGTGCATGAAAATAGAAAATAATTTTTTTATTTATAAGATCATGATAATAATTTTAAATTTATTGCTGATATTCTTTCTTTTCATCGTTTCGTTCTTTCTTTTAATCGTTCTTTCAAATTTTCTTCCGAAGACAACGCATACAATGAAATATGTAACCTCAACATTGATTACAAGGAAAGATATTTACTTTTATTTGCATATATAAATATTTATATACGTTGGAACACAAAAACCAAAGTGATAGTGTGGTGTGAAAGCTTGAAGAGTTAGTTTCAGCTAGTAATTTTCATCCCATTTAATTCACTTAATGATAATTATAAATTTATTCTTTTGGTTGGTATAAAATTATGAAGGAATTTTGTATTGATATATTATTATATATGCCAATTTGAAATTTGAATTAGTGTTTAGTGTTACATAATTAGATTATTTCCCCCATTTAAAAGCCACGTGAAAAATATTTGGTGTTGAAATAAGCTTGTGATCTCCAGCAAAGTGAATGGGTCAAATCTTCTCTATTTTAGACTTAAACTGTAAGTTTTCTCGAAAGGATACGAAAGTATAAAAGATCTGATTTTTAAAAATAAAGTTAAAAGTGCTATAGAACTCAGTTGAAATTATTCTTCAAGATATTCTTTCTGTATCATATAAAATAGGTAGTTATTTGTCCAGCACTAAATTGTTTTCTAATATAAAGCTTGATTCATTGGTTTTGTCAGCTGACAGATGTGTATTCTTATATTATTCTTTCTGTATCATATAAGATGAGTAGTTATTTGTCCAGCACTAAATTGTTTTCTAATATAAAGCTTGATTCATTGGTTTTGTCAGCTGACAGATGTGTATTCTTATATTTTATAATTGTGATTTTACTGAAATTCTATTTTCCTTATCATTGATTGTACATATAAAATTGCTTCAATAATAAGGATCTGGAATTTCTTGCGATATATTTTTTTTTTCTATTCAAGTTTAAAAATATAGCAGTAAATTTGATGAGTACGCCTATTATTAGTTTAGAACAGTTAAAATCCTGTTTAAAAGCTACAAAGGAGTTGTTTTAACATGCACTTTCTAATTCCGAACCTTGTTGAATTAAATGGGATAAGAGTTAGCTGAAACACCCTCTCCAAACTTCCACAACACAATAGCGCTGTGGTTTTCTTGAACCAACGTATACAAACATTTATATATGCATATAAAAGTAAAAATCTTTGGATATAATCTTCATAACTCCGAGTCTTGTTGAGTTAAAGGGGATGAGAACTAATTGAAACGCCCTCTCCAAACTTTCACAACACCGTAATGCTATGTTTTCTTGAACCAACGTATACAAATAATTATAATTACATATAAATGTAATTGAATATAATCATTATTTATGTAAAACATTTGAATAATGCATCGTCTCTCGGAAGGAGGGTGAGTATTTCGAAAATCAGGAAAATCAATCTGAACTTTAATAAAGCCCAGCATTAATACATCTGCAATAAAATATGTGATGTTGGTATTCATTTCACGCACATTGCTATATTCTACAACTTTTTGTTATGATTCAATGCGTCATTTTCAAATAATTTGAAAAACGTGGGAATAAAACAAATTGATTTCACTTCAAAATTTCCCATCTAATAGCCAAAGTTCACGAATGAGCAGGGGTGAAAGTAGAAATACCCTTACTGAAATGCTTAAAGAAATTAAACTTCCGCCATGAGTTTTTTTTTCTCCAAAAACTAGCTTATGTCCAAACATACTGTGAAGATACAAATTCCTAGCCTGGTCTTAAGGTTTCGGAATCGGAATCGGAGTTCGAGACCCGATTTCACCGAAAAACCGTCGTGTAAGCGGGTCTAACGCACGCTAAATTCGTCGGAGCGAAATATCCTCCCGTTGGTGTGGTGTGGAAACTTTGAGGGGGAGGGGAAAGCTCAGGTGTCATTCTTGTCATCTGGTTCAAATTTGAGAGGTAAATTCCAAAATCTACGGTCTCAAACTCAACACAAAGAAAGCATATTCTCTGACACATATCCCCAATGTAGAGGGGAATTTATACGATATACACTTGAATTTTATAGTGTATTATATCACAAAATAAATTTATACCAAAAAATGTACTGCAATACAGACAATAAATATAAGAATGTTAACCCAAAAGAAAGTTGTAAATTTTAAATACTGCGTATTGGTAACAACATAATGATGAAATTTAAATACAGATTCCAGAAGACCTATTAAATTTGGCACAACAGCTTTAATCTTTTTTACTGTTAGTTAAGACTCTAAATTTTATATTTCTACACTGCAAAAAATTCGATTTCTATTCTATTCGTTATTCAGCTGGATGTTTAACATTACTTCCACAAAAATCTCTTTTATTTTTAAGTTTTACTTCGTTTTATCTCTCTTACTGCAAAATTAGGCTTAATTTCATAAAAAAATATTAAAAAGGAGCTATTAAAAGCATTTTAATCTCAAAATACCTTTTATTTGTATAGTTAAAAGCAATTTCTTAAGTAGAAAGTAGAGTAGAAATTAAGGAAATTGTCAACAATAGATCTCCGTTTTGCGAAAAATCAATAATATCACTCGCACCAATAATATCATGGCACGGATATAATTAATTTATTATTAACTAATAATCGAAATTCTACATTTTCATACTTATAAATAATAGTTTGCATTCTATTTTTTTAAAGGAATTAAAAATATACGTTTTTGGCCAAAAAATTCAAACTCCTATTCCGAGAGATTTTTCAATTTGACCAAATCTTTTTTGTCAAACATGTCACTATAGTGACAACTTCTTCTCAAATTCAAATTTCGAATTTCAAAAAAAAGAGCTTTACGTTATATATTTTTCTGTAGAATGATAGAATAAATTACACTTTTTAAAGAAATACAAGTTGTTGGTAGTCATACTAATGTACATCAAATTAATGTCGACTAAATAAATTAATTTGTTAAACAATCAATGGAAGATATATTAAAAATATAGACCAAATTCATCCTAAGTATACCCAAATTATACACAAAAGAATATCTTATTTGTAATCAAAATTATTTAATCTGATAGGAATCAAGACAGTCGGTCTAAAGATATATCGGGAAAATAAAAAGTTTTAAGAGTAGCTTTTTCTTCTATCTAATGCAGCTTTAAGAATTAAAATCATGATCATATAATATTTTTTAGAAGTTATATTCTATTATTAATGAAATACAATACCAGAATTTTCATGAGGCGCAGTAGTGTCCATATCTTAAAGAGCACCTGTTTTCAAAAGAAAATAAATGATGTTATTAAGAAAATATTAAGATAAATTAAAATTTTATACTTTGCAAAAGGTGGCAATTTACCTCAAATTAATCACTGATCAATGCATAGCACTGCATATAAATAACAGAAAATGCTATTTTGGTTTTTAAAAAATAATAAGTGTATATCTACAATAAAATTGACATAACTACAAGTGATTAAAATTTTTAAAAATTTGCTCATTTTGTCGAATTTTTCAAAGAATAACGACATTTTGAAATGAAATATTCTTCAAAGGACTGTCTCCCAAGACCTCCAAACTTAAACGCATTGAAAATAACTCAAACGCACTTGGGAAGACTTTGCAACTTATCATCCTCCTTCAAGAATTTTCCAAGAGTTGAATAATGCGATATAGAAAAAATATGTCTAATAGAAGTAGAATTTCATTGATTTCCTCATTTTCATTATTTCTCTAATTTTTAAAACTTTTACAACTGTAGCAGGGTTCAGTTCTATATTAATTTTATGTTCGATTTTGAAATATGGATATCTGGTAAACCTTTTTTGATTAATAATTAAATTTTTAACTGCAATTAAGTAAATAATTAACAAATAATTTTGGTAATTTTTCAATAATTTCACTTTTTAGTTATTTGCTTCTATAATATTCATAATAAAAAGGAATAAATAAAAGCATACATATTTCTCCAATATAATTAAAATAAAAAAATTTAAACTAAAATCATAAATATTTACATATTAATTAAGTTTAAAATGGGTTAAGATGTGATACGAAATTTATCTATTATTAAAAATCAGTCCTTATATACAGCAGTAATTCCATCATTACATAAAATCATTTCAGTAAATTAACTAAAATAACAAAAATTAAACTAAAATAGCCTATTTTTAATATGTGTACTAAGTTAACAATGTGTTTAAATGCAAAACTATATTTAGCAATTGTTAAAAAAAGGCATTCATAATGTGCACTACATGGACTGAAAAATGTCTAAATAGTACACAAACAATTTCTTTCATTTAAAAAGAAACTAAGTGTAATCCTCAATTATTGAAAAGCAAAGTATTTTGCAAGTAAACAACTAAATAGCACATAGATGAATCAAAAAAAAATGTTACTAGTCTAGATGCCACATTAAAAAAATTATAAATAATTCAAATTTATTAATCACAATTATAATGTGAGTTTACAATGAATAAAATCATTAATAAATAAATTAGGGTAGAATTAAATAGTCACTTATAACATATTAAAATATTAATAACTTATTACCTTCTAGATTGAACCTAGATGTACCTAGTACCTTGACTAGTAGTTCAGTAAATTAAATTAGACTAAACAATGTCAGTCTTAAATTGAAATTTATTTCTTTAATATCTGAAAAAAATAATATTTTTTTTGTTTGTAAGCAAAGAAAGCATTGATTAAAATTTTTGTTAATTATTCACAATTTTTTTTATTATTTTAATCACTTTTCCATGATATGCTTACTAAAAAATAAATAATTAAAGGCATAATACTTTAACAAGTAATTAAAAAGTTAAAAATTAAGTTTAAATAATATATCATTAACATGCTAAACTAAAAATGTGATGAAAAGTATAGCTAAATTGAGAAGAAGTTTAGAGAGAGATGCCTCATAATGAGCTCTGTTTAGACATGAAATATGCCTATGCTATAAAGAAGCAATTCAGTTAAATTTTAGGCAATTAAATGTAATATTCAATAATTGAAAAGAAAAGAAGAATGTGCAAACAAGCAGGTGATTTGAAAAATGTTATCAGCCTAGAAGCTAAATTATTAAAATTTACTAATACTTAGCAAAGGTTTTGTTAAACAAGATAGTACATATATATTGTTTCAATCTATAAATATATCTATTTTTTCTACGCCTAGTTGGAAAATGAATAAATATGTAAAAATTTCAAATTCTTTGAATGAAATTTGTTAGGATTTCAGTGTTAAATAGAGTTATTAAAATTACATTGAAATATTAAAACCATTAATAAATAATTTAGCAAATAACTTATTAGTTAGTTATAATCTATTAGAAATATTATATAATCATTTAACTGGTTATACTAAATTGCACTTTAAGAAATCCTGTATAATAATATGTGAAGTTTAATGTTTTATGATAATCTACCTTAAAAATTAAATAATTTTAGCTATAAGTAAAAAAATCATTAATTAACATTTTTTATTAATTTTTCAAATTAATTTAAACATTTTTCTCATGGCATATTAAAAAAAGAAGAAATGAAAACATATGCAGATAAATAAATTGATTAAAATGACAGACATTAAGCTAAAATATCAAATCTTCTATATGGAAATTAAGTGAAAAATGTGTTGAGATAACAAAATAAATTTAGCAATTCTTAAAAGAGGGCCCTCCTAATGTGCACTGTGTGGACTGAAAAATGCTTAAACTATATAGAAACAATTTCACTTATTTATTTAATTGTAAAATACTAAGTGATAATCCTCAATTATTGAAAAGCAAAGTATCTTGCAAGTAAACAGGACAACAGCACACAGATGGATTTTAAAATGTTAGTAACCTAGATGCCAAATAAAAAAAATTATAAAAATTTCAAATTTTATGAATCACATCAGAATTATATTGTGAGTTTACACTGAATTATTAAAATCCTTATTAAATAAATTAATGTAGAATTAAAGAGTTATTTATAACATTTTAAAATATTAATAATTAATTGCCTTATAGACTGAGCCTGTGTGTACCTTGTACCAATATGATAACTCAGTAACTTAATGAGATTCAGAAATGTCAGTCTTTCATTGAAATTTATTTCCTTAATGTCTGGAGGAAGAAATAATTTAATTCTTTTATTTGTAAGTAAAGAAAGCATTAATTAAAATTTCGGTTAATTTTTCACATTTTTTTAATTATTTTAATTACTTTTCCTTGATATGCATATTAAAAAATAAATAAATAAGAGCATAATACTTTCACGCTTTAAGCTTTAGTAATACATCATTAACATGCTAAGCTAAAAATGCGATTAAATGTGTAACTAAATAGAGCAGAAGTTTAGAGAGAGAGGTCTCATAATGTGCATGGTTTAGACCTGAAATATGACTAAGCTAAAAAGAAGCAATTCAGTTAAATTTTAGGAAATTAAATGTAATATTTAATTATTGAAAAGAAAAGACGAATGTGCAAACAAGCAAGTGATTTGAAAAATGTTATCAGCCTAGAAGCTAAATTAATGAAATTACTATTAATTTTTGAAATAAGTATTTAACAATTAATGATTACTTACTTAATAAATTAATTATGACATATTACAGCCTTAAATAATAATTTAACTGGTAATACTTTGTTCCTTATTGTATAATATTATTTTTCAATTTTCTATTCGATTTAAGTTTATTAATATCTTTTAATATATCCTAATAATTATGTTTTAACCGCAATCACGTAAATCATTAAATAATAATTTTTATTAATTTATCAAGAATTTTACTCCTTTAGTCATTTGTTTCTTTAATATTCATAATAAAAAATGAATAAATAAAAGCATATGCATTAGCCTAAAGTAATTAAAATAAAAGAAATTAAGTTTGATTAAATTTAAAATGTGGCAAAATGCAATATGAAATTGAGAAGTTTTTAAAAAAGCGTCCTTATAATGCAGCAGTAAATTTCAACATGAAATGAAAACCATTTCAGTTAATTCAGCTCATTTTTAGAATTTTAAATATAAAACTCAATTCCTGAAAATTAGTTCTTCAAAACGAAACAACAATTATGTAAATATTAACTATCATTAGACAGTTTATGTTACCAAAAGTCACACAAACTATTAAAACAAAAATGTAAACTAAACGGCAGAGGTAAAATAATAAATAGGCACCCTTAAGATTCTTAAATAATTCTAAGCTATTGAAAAAAGTAGCAAAATACTGAATGAATGAAATACTTTTAGGAAAAGTATATAAGGACATTTTTTCAAGCGTTGTCGTAAATGAAATATCATTTTTACATTTGTGAATTGACACCGGACAAGTGTAAGAACCGAAGCACACAGTTTCAAAATAACCATAAGAAATAATTCCAATACTCAATCATTGCAGTAAAAACTATTCATTCATAGTTTACGATACCAGAAGTCTTCTAAACATTTAAATAAAACTGAAATTTCATTTAATATGTAACTCTAAACCGTGTTATGATACAACTTTATGTAAAAAAAGGAACAATACTGAATTCAGTAAATATTTTAATTATTACTATATCAGCATAATAGCATTACCAAAAAAGAGATATCGTTTTCAACCCTTGTCTGATTACATTCACTTTCACAGTTTGACTATATTCACGAACATGCACGATTTCAATTAATTAAAGAGGAAATACCTATTAATCTCAGAAAAAAATTCAAATTCATCAATCCAAAATCCAATTCAAATTCAAAATGGCATGTAAATATTTAAAATATATCAATATATTGTTTAATTAATCGTACGATGCGATTATTTAAAAGCTATACAAGGTGTAATTTACTTTCTTTACATTATGCCTAATTATTACCTAATTATACCATGCAACAAGTCTGCTTATAATAATAATTTTATAATCAATATGATTTACACAATAATCATTAAATCAAGCTTATTTTTTAAAAAATATTATAAATTGAGTTCTTACCGTTACACACTACACTGTAGATGGCCGAACCTACGAATGATCTAATTTTCCCCCTTTCAATATATTTATATACGAATTGCTTTTTTTTTTAATTTTTAGTTTTTAATTTCCGTTAGATTGTGTGATTCGTGTATTCTTATTCGTTGTTTCAACCTTCGACCGTTGTAAAATTCTTCTAGAGTGGGGGATGGCACAGTAAGAAAAAAATTGTAATTCTTACGAAAAAAAATTAATAATAACGGAAATAAGAGTAGATATTCAAAAATAATATCTAAAAGAATTACGTCAGAAATTCCGTTAAAATTAATTAAAAGTGTATTAAAAAGCCAGGTGTTTTTTTTCTTCTCATGATATTGTATTCTGATTAAAATCGCTGATAAATTTAAATTAAATGAGACAAAATTAATTATATGAAAATTCTTCGTACTATATCTTTGTTTCAATAATTTTTATTGTACAATTTTTATTTATTATTATGACTTCTGATAATTTTGGCTCTAAATTGAAATAAAATGCTACACGAAAAGATTATAGAATTGGTTTGCTTGAATTTTACTTCTTTTATGGAAAAGTTATACAAATATAATGTTCTAGAATTTCGTCATAATACTTAACGCGGTTTTTACTAAACAAGATAGTTCATTTATATTTTTTCAATTTCAAATTCTTTGAATGACAAATTGTTAGGATTTTAGTGTTAAATACATTGAATATTAAACCCATTAATAAATGATTTAACTAATAATTATTAGTTAGTTACAATCTATTAGATATATTATTTAATCATTTAACTGGTTATGCTAAGTTGCACTTTAGGAGATCCTGTATAATAATATTTGGTTGAAGTTTAATGCCTTATTATAATCTACCTTAATAATTAAATCCTTTTAATAGTAA
Source organism: Argiope argentata (assembly GCA_026289955.1). Lineage (NCBI taxonomy): Eukaryota > Metazoa > Arthropoda > Arachnida > Araneae > Araneidae > Argiope > Argiope argentata. The sequence goes on along the minus strand of JAOUZG010039019.1, from coordinate 111,261 downwards.
GTAAATAAATCATTAATTAGAAAAATTGATTAATTTTAATTTAATTCAAACGTTTTTCTCGGAGTATATTAAAAAATGAATAAATGAAAACATATGCATTTAAATAAATTGATTAAAATGACAGAAATTAAGCTAAAATGCCAAATCTTCTACATGTAAATTAAGTCAAAAATGTGTTGAGATAACAAACTAAATTTAGCAATTCGTAAAAGAGGGCCCTCATAATGTGCACTGTGTGGACTGAAAAATGCCTAAACTATATAGAAACAATTTCACTTAATTATTTAATTGCAAAATACTAAGTGTTAATACTCAATTACTGAAAAGCAAAGTATTTTGCAAGTAAACAAGACAATAGCACACAGATGGATTTTAAAATGTTAGTAACCTAGATGCCAAATAAAAAAAATATATAAAAATTTCAAATTTTATAAATCACATCAGAATTATATTATGAGTTTACACTGAATTATTAAAATCCTTATTAAATAAATTAATTTAGAATTAAAGAGTTATTTATAACATTTTAAAATATTAATAATTAATTGCCTTATAGACTGAGCCTGTGTGTACCTTGTACCAATATGATAACTCAGTAATTTAATGAGATTCAGAAATGTCAGTCTTTCATTGAAATTTATTTCCTTAATGTCTGCAAGGAAGAAATTATTTAATTCTTTTATTTATAAGTAAAGAAAGCATTAATTAAAATTTTGGTTATTTTTTCACAACTTTTTAAATAATTTTAATCAATTTTCCATGATGTGCATATTAAAAAATTAATAAATAAGAGTATAATACTTTCACAAGTAATAAAAAAAGTTAAAAATTAAGCTTAAGTAATACATCATTAACATGCTAAGCTAAAAATACGATGAAATGGGTAACTAAATTGAACGGAAGTTTAGAGAGAGGGACCTCATAATGTGCATGGTTTAGACCTGAAATATGACTAAGCTAAAAAGAAGCAATTCAGTTAAATTTTAGGAAATTAAATGTAATATTTAATTATTGAAAAGAAAAGATGAATGTGCAAACAAGCAAGTGATTTGAAAAATGTTATCAGCCTAGAAGCTAAATTAATGAAATTACTATTAATTTTTTAAATAAGTATTTAAAAATTAATGACTAATTAATTAATTAATGAAGTAGTTATGAAGTAATAGAGCCGTAATTTATCCCTTAACTAGCTATACAATGTTGTTGTTGTGTTAAATGACACTTGTCATGGACAAGCCCGCTGCTGAACCCAGCAGCAGATTTAAGCCGAATGAAGCGTCTCTTGTATTTGAGTAGCGCCAACTAGGGACAAGAGTACGACTTTGCTACCCACTCACCACATTCGCTTGCACAGCCCCTTTTTACAGGGGGGCACAGTCACACATCTCACAGATAGCACACAGAAGAACAACCATGCCCGAACCGGGACCTCCAGAACACGAGGCAGACGCGCTACCTCTGTGCCAGCAAGCCGGCAGCTATACAATCTTCCGCATTATATCATATTATTTAACAGTTTTCTATTTGATTTAAGTTTAATAATATCTTATAATCTATCCTAATAATTAAATTTTAAATGTAATTATGAAAATAATAATTTTGAATTATTTTTCAAGAATTTTACTTCTTTATTCCATTTTTCTATAATACTTATAATAAAAAATGCATAAATAAAAGCATATATAAAAATATTAAGCTTATTAATTAAAATAAAAGAAATTAAGTTACAATAATAAATCCTTAACACATTGATTCACTTAAAAATGGGTTTAAATGTAATATGAAACTGTACGGTTTAAAAAAAAGAGTCCTTATAATGCAGTAGTAAATTTCAAAATTGATTAAAAACCATTTCAGTTAATTCAGTTCATTTTCAGAATTTTAAATATAAATATATATATATATAAAAGTCATATAAACAATTAAAACAAAAATGTGAACAAAAAGAAACTGATAAAATAATAAATAGTATATCTCTATAAGATTCTTAAATAATTTTAAGCTATTGAAAAAGTATCATAATACTAAATGCATGAAGTACTTTTTAGAAAATGCACATAAGAGCATTTTCAAGCATTGCCGAAAACGAAGGATCATTTTTACATTAGTGTATTGATACCGGACAAGTGTAAGAAACGAAACACATGGTTTCAAAACAACCATAGGATATAATTCCAATACTCAATCATTGCAGTAGAAAATAATCCAAACTGAACTTTCATTAATATGTAACGCTAAATATTGCTATGATATAAGTTTGCTTTATGCAAAAAATAACGGAATAATACTGATTTTATAAAATATTTTAACTATTACTATATCAGTATAACAGCGTTACAGAAAAAGAAATATCATTTTCAACCTTTATCTTCACCAATATGCACGATTTCAATTAACAACAGAAGCAATTTCGGCTTATTTCAGAAAAAATTCGAATTCAAAATGATATACAAATATTTTTTAAAAAAAATCGATTAATTAATCTTACAATGCGATCATTTAAAAGCCACACTATGTGTAATTTATTTTATTTATATTATTCTCCTAATTAAGGCATGCTCTCCTAATTATGACATTAGATAATGATTTTCTAATAAATATTATTGACTCAAAAATCATTAAATCAAGTTCATTTTTTAAAAATATATTATAAATGAGCTCTTACCGTTACACACTAAGCTGGAGCTATTCGAATATACGAATGATTTTATTTCCTGCCTTTCAATATATTTATATGCGAATAGCTTTTTTTTTATTTTTATTTTTTAATTTCCGTTAGTTCTTGTGATTCGTTTATTATTCAATCTGCTCGACCGTTATTAATTTCTTCTGAAGTGGGGGATGCACAGGAATCAATTCTTAAGAAAAAAATTAATAATAGCAGAAATTATCAGAAAATAATATCTAATAGAATTTTGTCAGAAATCCGTTAAAATTAATTAAAAGTGTATTAAAAAGCCAGGTGTTTTTTTTTTCTCCTGATATTGGATTTTGATAAAAATCGTTTGCAAATTTTAATAAAAATTGACAAAATTAATTATATGAAAATTCTTCGCACTCTTCGCATCTTTGTTACAATAATTTTTATAATACAATTTTTATTTATTATTATGACTTCTGATAATTTTCGCTCGAAATTGCAATAAAATGCTACACGAAAAGATTATAGAAATGGTTTGCTTGAATTTTACATCTTTTATGGAAAAGTTATACAAAAATAATGTTCTATAATTATACTTAGCACAGTTTTTGTTAAATAAGATATTTTGTTAATAGTATTGGAATCTATAGAGAATTCGTCTCGAATTTAAATTAATTGATGAAATATAAGAACTGTTAATCCTTGGGCAATCAGGTAACAAATGTGGACAAATTTCTGATTCCTTTATGAATTTTAGAAAACTTATTAATGTATTTTGACCAGGGATCGGGTCAACTTTTTCTGAAATAAAAAAATGCTTACATGATCCAATTAATTTATTATTGACTGCAGTTATTTTGAAGTTCTGATTATGAAGTACCTATAAGCACCAAGACTCATCAACTCAAAGAATTAAGACATAATAAAACACAAGGTGATTCAAAATTCAACATAAAACTGGTAACAGATAAGAAACACTAGTAAAAAATTTAGTATAAATTTAGTATAAACGGTAAGAGATAAATAAAACTGGTAAGAACTTGGTATAAACAATTTTTTAAACATACTTTGAAATATGTTATTAAAAAATGGAAATTATTTTTTTATTTATTTTTCCGCAGTTAAATTTAATTTGTATTACTATAAATATCATAAATTTTAGTGATGCACTTTTCCTGAAATTCATTGTTTGATGTTGATGGAATCATGGAATAAAAGTTCAATTAAATCAACCGATTAATTAATAAATTAAGTTCTGAAAATATTACTTTGGTGTATTGTAACTGAGAAGACACACGCCTGCAAAATTTGAAAATCAAGCATTGTAAGAAAATAGGTGAAAAATGGGTCGCACGCTCATTTTTTTAAAAATATGATGCTAAATAAATGTATTTAAAATCGAAAAATCTCATAAGGAATTATGATCGGAAATGCCACGCTGATGAGTTAGAGGACATACCAGACCTGGTTCTGGTATTTAAAGCTGAGGCTAAGAAGGAATCAGACATGCCTACCTCTTCACTAAACTATGATTTTTAAGAGCTGTGGTAATTATTTTGAAATTAAGGATTTGGATTAGTTTCAATAATAACGTTCCCCTTTTTAAGCAACGCTATTGCTATTTAAGGATGGACCTCGTAGTTTTGAACTACGGTCAGATAACGAGGATCACACCAGAGCTGACACTTCCCATTCCAAACTTCCACACCACACCAACGGGAGGTTGAAACTCAGGAAGTGAAGGACTGTTCAAATTAAAATCGCATATTAAGACATTACTAGTTTGTCACTTTTTCACCTTTTTGTATTATGTATAGGCCATCTGGGTTATACTTTATTATGTTATTCTGGTTTTATTATTCGCTGAATAATAAAAATCATCATTAAATGAATTAGCATGTAATAAATCACTCATAATATTATTTTGAACATTAGTTATTCATTTTACTCATTATCTCATTTACCATTTGATAAGTCTTATAAAATAATAATTTTTTAAGCTATATTTAATTGAAATGAATTAACCTATGAAAATAATTAAATGATTTTATCTGCGTGAAGGAAATCATGATTAATAATGATGATTAAATTTTTCAAGAATTTTATTACTTTTGTCATCTTTTCCATGATATACATATTAAAAAAATAATTAATTAAACAAATACATTTTTACAAAAGTACTAAAATAAAAAAAAGTTAAACTAAAATAAATAGATAACGTGCTGATAAAGTTAAAAACTTACGGAAATGTGAACAAAACTTACCAGTTGTTAAAAGAGGAACCTTATAATGTGCACTCACTGCATGTTGTTGCAAAATGCTCAATCCGCTACATACAGGGTTTGCTTTATTTTAGTTTAGTTATATTAACGCCCTATTTTTAGAGCTACAGTAAGTAGGGCTATTTTGGGACGGACATCGTAATTTTGAACAGCGGTCAGATGACGAGGACGATATCTGAGTTGACACCCCCTTTCCAAACTTCCACACCACATCAGCGGAACAAACCAGGCTTGCAGTCTAATTCTTGTCGAAATGAATAAATAATATTTATGTAAACACTTCTTTTTTAACCATTCCTTTTCCCAAACTAAACTGTTTTTTAAATCTAACCCTCCCTTTTCCCTATTTCGTTTCAATGTTCATGAGAAAGAGAAACTTACGCCTTAGTAAATGATATTTTCATTCCTTGATTTTTTTTTCTTCATATTATAGGGAGAAGTAAGAATATTTGCAATATCTTCTTTCGATTCTGACATCCAGTCAAAATTACTTAAGTGACCACCAATTTAAATGTGCCTACTAAATTTTCTTGATAATACACTTACATAAATACTATTTTTTTTCCTCATTTAACTAAATCAAAAGGCTGTTTAAATATAGAAAACTGGTTGCCCCACTTTAAAAGTGAGAATTTTTATTTAATACTAGCCGCCTTTGGCGACCAGGCGGTTCGCCAGTATTAATGCTCGCTAAAGTTTTCATATAATATTTTATGTAGCTGTGTCTCATAACAGGTTTTTCACCAAAATATTTTTAAACCAAACAAATTTTGATAATCATATAATTCCTTAATAGTATTATTTTCTCCAGATGTTCTGTTCATTGTACTACTCATCTTTCTCTTTCTATCCGAGCAATGATTGTCCCGGAATTGATATTTTACTTAATTGGTGGAGGGAAAGGTCTAAAATTCTACGTTTTTATAAAATAAGGAGATTTAAAATTTCGTAAATGTAAACACACTAAACAAATAAAGAAACAATTGGTTTTCAATTGATGCGAAAGTTTAAAACAGCTTGGAAAATGCCGCGCATAGAAGAAATAATGGTGACCCCCCCCCTTTTCTTTTTTTTCTATCCTTTTTTTCTTCACTACTTTTCTTCCTACAAACCCTTTTTCCCCTTTGTTATTCTTTTTTTTCTTCCCAGCACAGACTTAATTTTGAGCAGGCATAGATTAAATATCCGTACAGACTAATAATAAAAGCAACTATTTTCTTTCTTTTTTTAAACATCCCGTTATCTATAAATGAGAACCAACTGACTTCGCGTATTTCTTTCTCAACAAATCATAATTTATTACTTTCTGCTATCTTACTCAGTTGGTGTGGGGGGAGGAAATGAGGATTTTTGGCGGGAAAGTAAGAAAAGTGTCGTTTTAACTATTTTCCTCACATTTTTTTCATTTTTTCTCTCCATAAGAACCATCGTCGCGTCTTAACGAAAATATTTTTAAAAAATGTGCCGAATCGGTCGAGCCGTTCTCTAGTTTTGCGCTTAGCAACGCATTTCGAGATCTATTTTTATTAATATAGATAATTTAGGAACAATTTTTTTAATAGAGGAATTTTCTATTTCAGCCCTTGTAAAGCATAAAAAGTTTTTGCAGCATACTAATCTCTGAGCTTACAAGTTTTCATTGCTTGAGAAGAAACAAATCTAAATGCAAATATGTGAAAAGAAGCAGCGCCATAGTGGCAAGATCTCCGCTTCGGATCTGAGTGTTTTAGGTTCGAGCCCCGATTCCACCGATGAGCCATTATGTAAACGAGTGCTAAAACCATCGGGGGGCAAACGTCCTCCCGCTTAGGTAATATGGAAGTATGGAGAGGGGGGGGGGTACCAGCGCAGGTATACATATACTCGGGTAGCGGCGTATTTTTCTGCATTATTTTATTGCAGAAATATGACAGATTCTAGTTTTTCACGTTTTTTGAAGGTATAAAATTGACATCTATTTACAGAAATTGTATACAAATAATTCTCATTTATCCATATTATTTTCGAAATGTAAAAAAAAAAGTGTTTAAAATGTGTATATAAATAATAATTATTATTACAGTTTTAATAATTTCTATGAAAGAAATAGTGTCAGAAATATAAATATGCAATTTCTGAATAAATCACTAGAAGCAATTTTTTAATTTCTTCTATTAGTTCACTCTCCCTATATATTTTTCATATCAAAATTTCAATCGTTAATAAAATACCTTTTATTTATCCACTCAAATTTTTTTTTTTGAACTTGTAGTGGATGACACTTGATGTTAAAAAAGTTTTTCAGATATTAATTCATTAATTCAATTTAATTGATTTTTATATTTTAAATAGTTTTAGAGGTTTGTAATAAAAATCGAAATTGACAGGCAGTAGCTCAATCGGTAAAATGCAAGTATTTCAATATTTTTCCCGTGAAGGTGAAGAATACGAGTTCAATTCTTACGAAAATCATTAATTTTTTGATAAATTTTTATTTTAAGTATACATTTTATCCAAATCCTTTTCGAGAGTGAGTTAGCAGTTGTGAATCCTTGTTAGAATAAATTATTTTTCTCAAAAAATAAAATGGCTGAAATTTTAAGCATTAGGTCCAATTCCGATTTCTATCCTTAAAAGTTTTTGTCATCAATTTTGAGTCACTTCTGCTACCTAACTTTAAGATTGAGCTAAGTGTCGAGAAGGAGGATGAAAATTGAAAGGAAATTCACTTTCTATTTTGCCACTTAATATCTTGATTCAGTCATATATGTATGTAACATTTTTATTTGTTGAAAACGGAAGGTGGTTTCGAAGACATTGATGACAAATTGAATTTTATTCCATCACGGGAAGAACGCATTATGTACACGCAGAAGCGACGAGCACAACACAAAACAGAATGAGGAAAAGCTCATGAAACTGTTATCCCTGTGAATATATACTGTTAGGTTTTTAATTGGGATTTTTGATACATGTCAATCACATGTACATCTCGTGTAAGAGAACCATATGGATTCTTTAAAGAAATATGCTTGGCTGGACAGTTTTTATCCTTTCACTTGAAGTGTGGGAATTTGTCGGGTTTTAGCTGGTTCAGCAATTTTACAAAGCCTTAGTTGAAATAATTAACTAGGACAAGTGGAATGGATCAGAAAATAAAAGAATAATTTTAGAATAAAAAAACTATGGCTTAGTTAAGATAAAAATTTGGAAATTAATTAGGGTTTAATTTAATTTAAAAATATCATTACATATATACATATTTGTAAGTGTAATTATTTAATAAAAAGTAAATAAATTAAAGAAATTTCTTTGTTGACCTAAGTAGGAATTGACTTAAAATTATATATATATATATATATATATATATATATATATATATATATATTACTTATTTCAAATAAATTCACAATATGACATTTATCAGCAAAATATATTAAATACATAAAATAAAAGTTTTTTTTTTCTAAAAAAAAAGGGGGGCACACTATTCCATATAAATTCTAAAAATACTTTTGATAACTTGGATAATAATTCAATGAAGTATTTATTATTATTATTATTGGCATTATTGTAAAAGAGAAAAAAAAATTTCATGAGAAATTTTACATTCCAAGCAGAGGAAATACTAAAATACATAAATACTGTGATAAATCGTTTTTTTTTTATTGTACAATACACTTAAAAAGAAATTGAACAAATCTTCAAAAATTTTACTAAAAAATTTATTATTGGTTTAATAATGGATTTTAAGTTGCATCTGACGGAAATTACATCGTTTCATTCAGCGATTTCGTTTTCGTAATTTGAAAGCAAACTCTTAGCTATTATATTTATTACAATTGATTCGTTTTAATCATGTGTTAAAAGGAAACAAGAAATTACAAAGGAAAGCATAATTTTCGGAAATTACAAAGTGAGAAATCCAATCAACATGAATCAAAATAAATTTGAAGGTCGTCAAAAATGATACAACGCTCTCGTTTCAGAGGTATGAGTCAATGACATCGCTCAATTTTCTTCCTTACTTGAGATATGATAGGGAATAGGATTATGCTACAGGAAAAAGATTTCTAACTTCAATTGCAACAAACGACAAAAAGAGATCGTTTATGCAAAGCCTAAAGCAGGTTCGAATCTTGACTTCATTGAGAGAGTCACATCCAACAGATTAGATAGGTTGGAGGTGACGATCAGGTCAGAATTCGGTTCCTTAAAAAACCGAAAACCGAGATATAGTGAGACTTGTTAGCAAAGTATTTTATATTTGTGAAGAATACTGCAAAAATATTTGAACTTCGTAATTATTCACGCCTCGATCCCCTTGATCGTTACTGTGAAAGTAGTTAAAGCGATATTGCATAAAGAATTGACGTATTCAAAGACTGTTGAAAAGTATGAGATAGCTTTGCGTTCACCAAAACGCTACTGCCAAAAAGATTCAAACGCCGGGGGTGATTATCCGATGATTCAGCTACAAACGCCATGTAATCGATACGGAATTAAATACGTTGTTAGATATTGATTATGCTAAAAGACACATCAGTGCGAAGCATCCAGAATTAAAATCAAGTAGTTCCACTCTTAGAAGTAGTAGTAAAGAAAAACAAGAATCCATGAAAAATTATTTTATCAAAAACTCCTCGCTTAGAGACGATGGAAAATCTAATATTTTCTTCAGAGCATCGCTGTCAAATATATGTACTTTTTTCCCCGCTTTCTTTCGTGTTTGGAAAGAGTTCGTAAAAATAAACCTGCAATTTTTTTCGTGTTTTTTCTTCAAAAGACTGCGTCTTAGGCATTCATTATTTTTGAATAATTATATATTGTAAAAGCATTATAAATAAAATACTTTTTATTTGTATTGAAAAAAAAAGACCTTGAAGATTAAAAATTTTGTTGATTTCAAAACAATGCAGTTAAAAACGTGCTTATCGTTCAATTTCGATTAAGTATTTCCATGATGATTCTGCAACAAATTTAGGGAATTTATTGTTGTAACCTGTATTTCGATCTGTATACGAAAATTCATAAGATATATAGCCATATTTTTTCAGAATTGAACTCAGTACAATTAAATCTCAAAAGTCTCATAAAAATAGACCTCAAGTATTAACAATACTTTGAAGGGCAGAAAATGAAACAGAGAATTTTTTTAACAAATATCCTGGAACATTTTTAACAATAAAAAAAAATTAGGTTCATCATTTCAATAGAAAAAAAAAGGGAAATTAAAAGGCTGAACAATTGTATTAAGCTAATTAATAATTGACGTATAGTATTAGTTTTACATTTAATTAAAGTTATTTTGAAGTTAAAGAAATAGTGCTTGTCCCCTCCAGACGAATTTGTTTGCAGACAGAACCATCTATTGGATAATAGAGACTCATAATAGAGCCATCTATTGGATATCTCAGAAAACTCTTTCAGAATTGAAGCGTTGTTCTTCTCCTATTGAACTGAAAAGAGGGGTGAAGACTGGGGGTAGAAGAGGAGAGCAATGAGTGAGCTTCCGGAGGTGTTTGAGAAACGATTAACACACTGCAGGCGAGAGATTCATCACGGATCGATAAGAATAAGCGCTGAAAGCAGAAGATCAAGGCCGGAAATTTTCTAAGCATTAACTAATATTTAGCTTAAATAATTTGATTATTGACGGTAAAATTTCTTGTGCGTAGAAATCATCAAAATGTCAAATGTTCAAAACAAAAAAAAAATGTCGTTATTATTTTATGCGAACTCAAAAATCGACTTCTTAGACAGATTAAAATATGTCGTTTTTGATACACCAGCTGAAGTTAAATCTGTATTAGTTAAAAATAAAATACTGCAAAAGGAATAAATTGAAACACACCAATAAGTAATCTGGATACTTTTATTTACAATATTTTTCAATTTTTATTTTACAATATGTATTTTTTCATCCCCCTCTGGCCTTAACACAGAATGGCTTATTATTTAAAAATGAGACAAAGTACACTGTAAAAGATAAAACTATTTTAATAAGATTAATTAGGCAAAATTTTCTAAAATTTTTGTTTAATAGATTTTGAATATTATTTTTAAAATGTTACATTACTAATTGTTCACATAAAATAAAATTCTTGAAAGGAGAGAATTTTTAATAGATAAATCAATAATTATTTTTAAGAATACTCCAATATATCACTTACTTGTTCTTAGAACTTTTGTAGTATTTCAGTTCTGTTTATTCCTAAATTTAGGGGGATGTTACAAAAAAAAATACATAATATAATTGACGGAAGTTGAACTTAACAGATCGCATGACTATGTCGCAGATATCACTACAAGTGAAGCTACTAGAAGTCTAGATATGATTACAAGTGAAGAGACTACAAGTCTAAGATATTACTACTAAGCTGCTACAAGTCTAAGATATGACAACAAGTGAAAAAACAGTTTAGAAATAGTTTTGACATTTCAATCTGAACTGAAAGAAGTACATGGAATGTTAAAGATAGAGTTATTAATGGATAGCATTACTTGATGAAACCACAGAATATAATAAAACCTTATTTGCAGGTACTTTATACTCTGCACCATATAATATTTTTTCATTAGAATGCAACAAAATGAGCATTTACATCTTTTACTGTAGAACAATTGTTAAATGACAGAATTTAAGTCAATGTAGGCTTAGAAACAAGTGTACAGAAAATTAAAATGTGTTTTAAGGAGAAAAAAAATTTAAAACAATTGAAATTTAAAACAATTGTTTACAATTTTAATTCTCGAAAACATTAATCATACTGTAGAGGAGGGCAAAAGTAAAATGATAAAGTTTGAACCTGAGGCATTTTAGTTAAGTGCTGCAGTGTTCTCTAAACCATGCCACATTAGTTTAATGTTTAAAATTTCAAATTTATCAAAGCAAACTCATGCATAAATTTAATTATTACTCTTCAAATGGAAGAATTGAAAATAATATAGTGGCTCTAAAAATAAAAACAAGTTCATAGAAATGCTGAATTCTAAACTTTGAAATAAAAATTTCAACTTTTAAAACAAATCCCAACATTTAAAAAAAAATTTCATAATCTATAGTACAAGAACCGAATATAGCTTCTTTTTCAGAAAATTGTTAATAGTATTTTTATTGATAAAAAAACTAAGTAAAATTTGTGAATAGAAATAGTAATATAATTAACTTACAAAAATTATCTTATTAATTTTATTTTATTATTAAAATTGTAATAATTAAAGTAATTTTGAGCTACATTTCCATTTGTATTTGGGATACGGACCTCTTAACAATTTTGTGCCCCTGGAGTTAAGAAATTCAAGAGTGAAACACATCGGCATACATACATTTCCCAAGCTTGTTTTCTTTTTCTCTTAGGTATTAAGTATCAGCATAAAAAGAAGTTAAAAATAAAACTTTACTTTTTTGAAATGTCCACTTTTATGAAATAACATTTCAGTCTCATTTAATTGAAATAACTATATGCTATAACTATTTACAAATTTGCAGTTCTTCATTTACAGTTTTCCCAAGTTGATAAAACTTCTTCCTTCTGTATAACATTTCATGTCCATGACTTCTAAATTATCTTGACTATAAACTTTAGTCATTTACATATATTGTATCAAAAAGGATCTCAGTGCAAGGTACATATTCAGGAAGATTTCAATAGACGCAGGTGTGACTTCCATGCATTTTCACTATCAAAAACAAAAGGACTTATTACAGACACCCACTAAGATTTTGGTTTGAAGTAAATTAGGCTTATCATCTGCCTTTCCATCTTTTAAATGTATATATAAAATTGGTGACCCCCTCCCCTTTTTTTGTTACTGACACCTAGTTTTGCTAACTCATTGCCAAACAGAATTTCTGGCTCATTAATGTTTGACTGGTCTGAATTTTTGAAATTCAGTGTCGGATTTTTTTTTTTTTTTTTTTCAATTTCTACTAATTCAGTTTGGTTTTTCCCAACGCCAATGAGGTTAACCTTAACATGTTTTCAACCTATTATTTCAAACGATTCTGTTTACTTCCATAATGCTTGAAGCATTTAAAATAAAACATTGTTAATAAATCGATTTTTCCGATTCATTTTGAAGTACATTTGAATTAAAATACAGAATACAGAAGATTAAAAATTTCTAATATTTATTAAATATCCCACCTTATGTATAAAAATCACGCATTTTGCGTTGCCACAATTGGCTTTAAATCCTCACTTGGCGTTGAAAATTCAATGCTAGTATAATTTTTTGATGAATAATTTATCGTAATTGTAATCGTTACTAGATGAAGCCTACTTCCAAATGGAAAAAAATAGCTCTAAATGATGTAAAGAATTATATATTTCATGTACTTTCAGTTAATAAATGAGTAGTCCAAAAATTACAAAATTCAAAATTTATACAAACTCTGAATTACATACATTTGATTATAATTTTATCAGTTATAAAAAAAAAAAGATTGAAACACTGACATTTGAAACAAAAAATCCCCACATTTTTTTGATAAACAGATTGAGTTATGAAACACTGGATATTATTTTAGATATTTTCAACAGTTAACTTCAGACTAATTAACCAAACAAAAGTTCTTACTTAATGATTTGCTTAAGATAATGAAATTCAAAGCTTTAATCCCAGAAAAGGAACCTAGTTTTAATCTTAGATATGTAAAGCTTCTTTTTTTAGTTTAAGAGCTTATTCAGCCAAGCTTATTTTGTTAAATACGATTAACAAGACCAATAATTGTTCATATAATTTAAATTTTGTAATTTTTTCCAATAATACACTTACACTCAAACAACAAACAGTGTGATTCTTTACTTTGATTAGAGTATATTCACCACTGGATGTATTTTTAATTCTAGTGTTTGTAAATTCTAGTGTTACTAGAATTACTTAGTTCATTGTGTCTTCATCCATCATGCCTCCTGAAGATTTTTTTTCTATTTCCATACAAATATTCGGTTGTTTGCTGTCAGAAGGCTTTTCTTCAGAAGCACCCGTGCAAATATTTCGCCCCTTAGACTGAAGGGGAAGTTCCATCTTTCTTTTACCAATGATATTTGATTTAGCTTTCTTTGTATCGTAAGACACTTCCAGTAAAAATTCTATTTCATTATCATTTTCTGTTTCCATTTTTTCATTTAAACGATCTAAAATGCTTGTCTCATGATAAGGAGATTTTTTTTCAGAACTGAGATCTATATTTCTTGATACTTCATTTTGCTGGTCAGCTGTTATCTGCTTATCCGAGATGTTCTCGCTTTGAATATTTGAACTACTTGAACACTTCATATCATATGTTCCAGGAAGAGCTTCAAAACTCATTTGTTTTTCAGAATCTGATTTTGATTCTGCAAATAATTCTGCTAATTTAGTGAATTTTGGTTCAGGTAATAGTTCTAAGTTTTTCTTGAATGAACCATGTGATATTTTTGAAGATGTTCCAGACACATTTGTATTATCAGGATCCAAGGAAAAAGCACCAATAACTGCAAAATAATAATAACAAATAATATAAAATAGACAGAAACTCATATAATCTCAAAAAATGCAATAAACACTATTGGAATTTCCCCAAGACTCAAAAAGCATCTCAGACAGTGCTAAGTTCTGCTATCTTACTCTGTGAAATCAACCATTTTCCCAAAATTCATGCATAAATTGTTGAACTTCATGCAAGGGTACACTCTGGTAGTTACTAGTTTACAGAAAAAGGATATTTTAGGCCTCAAGTTAATGTTTAATGCTCAGCCAATGAAAAAATACACTTAAATATAAAAGGTGTGCACCCTAATCAGATTCCAAAAGTCAATTTCAAATAGTTAAATAAAGGCAATTACTTCCAAATGAAAAAAAATAGCTCTAAATGATGTAAAGAATTATATATTTCATGTTCTTTCAGTTAGTAAATGAGTAGTCCAAAAATTACAAAATTCAAATTTTATACAAACTCTGAATTACATACATTTGATTATAATTTTATCAGTTATAAATAAATAAAAAAAAGATTGAAACACTGACATTTGAAACAAAAAATTCTCACATTTTTTTGATAAACAGATTGAGCTATGAAACACTGGATATTATTTTAGATATTTTCAACAATTAACTTCAGACTAATTAACCAAACAAAAGTTCTTACTTAATGATTTGCTTAAGGTAATGAAATTCAAAGCTTTAATCCCAGAAAAGGAACCTAGTTTTAATCCTAGATATGTAAAGCTTCTTTTTTTAGTTTAAGAGCTTATTCAGCCAAGCTTATTTTGTTAAATACGATTAACAAGACCAATAATTGTTTCATATAATTTAAATTTTGTAATTTTTTTCAATAATACACTTACACTCAAACAACAAACAGTGTGATTCTTTACTTTGATTAGAGCATATTCACCACTGGATGTATTTTTCTTCCTCTAATGATACTAAAATTAACTTTAGTTACTAAGCTTCGATCAAAATGAGCACTCTGAATGTAATATAAATAGATATAAATTATTATAAACTATATTATTTGCATTCAGATGTTAAAAAACTGTGTATTGTCTTCAACTGTATGCTCCATTGAAGTACAATTATAAAAGTCCCATCAACTTCCAAAGGTTTTAAAATTTGGATTCAGTGGTAGGAATAGTTTTGGTACTGTGTATTTAGAGCTTTTGAACAAACAGCTTATTACCTTTAAAGCTTTTTATGTTAAATATTTAGTAATAACTGACATAACTGAAATACAAAAGTTAATTCGCTTCAAAAAATAATTCAGTACCATTATTTTCATTACCTTTTAGCGAGATAATCATTTATAATCAGAAGAATATCAAAACAAAGCCAAAAAATTATTACAATTTCTCATTCTCAAAACATTTATTGGTCTTTCAAAATTTTAAGCCCACTGTAAATTAAATACAGTTGCAAATTGCATATTCTGCATTATTAAAACATGACTGGTAATTTTTCATCTGAGAACAAGCATTTTTTTCAAAAAGATGCATTACTTAAAATTTATTTTTTTGGAAAAATGAGAAGCAAAGAATATTACATCTTATTTTTTTTTCTTTTTAAATCAAATCTATCTTTTTATTACTTATTAATCACAAATGAAAAGACATACACATTTTTTTATTTTTTTAAAAATAATTATATACCTTATTTAATGCTTGAATTTTTCTTAAGCTTCACCATCTTCCTTCTATCATTATTTTAATTAGTCCATTAACATTCATTTTAATTTAAAACATAGATTTCGGTAAATTTCTTTTGCATAACATTGCAAATATAAAGAACAAACAAAAAATTTTAAGAAAAGATATTGGTAAAACTGGTAAAAATGATGATTTAAAAAAAATTCACAGAAAAATTAGACAATTTTTTAAATATAAAATCTTATCAGAGAAGTTAAAATGAATATCAAGTTCCTTTCATTATGACAAAAATTACTGCAATATAAAAAAAAAGTTATTACATTTTTTAAAACTTAAATTTAACTAAAAAGTGTTAGTTACCAGCTAAAAATAATTTAGAAGTTTGAGAATACATATCAATTTCTTAAATAAAGCAAAAAAAAAATGTTTAGTTTAGTGACAGCAGTAACATATAACTTCTACAACGAATGGCATGCATTAATGGGTTAATGTCATTTAATCGATGATCAACTATTATTTGCTTAACATCCATATACTTACTATCAAAAGAATTAGCCCTCAAACAATCCCCATAATACTGAACTTCATATCTTTTTAACTTACATAAAATATCATGACAAGTGCATCATCAATGTGCTCATACTCACAGACCTTGTCCATTTTTGAGAAAAATCCCCAAATTTCTACTATATTTTCTCTGAGGGGGAAGGGGAAACCTTGACAGAGTTCCTAGTCCTAGCCCCTAAATAAAATATAATGTATAATTCCATCAATTTTCAATTCATAATAAAATACTCCATTTATCCTTACACCAATATATTTGTGAGATATTGATATATAGAATTTGGATTGAGCTCCAAACCTCAACAATTGAATTATATGGCAAACATATCTAACTAATCAAAATGATCTGCATTATTATGAAATTACAATTTAAAATACTTTCTATTGTTTTAGTTACATGCATGAAAACAAAGTAAGACTATACAAACTGATCACTATTGCTATATTGGTCATAGAAGATGCACTATAATTATCACAAAAAAATTATAAAATACAATAGCATAAGTAAAAATAATTATACTAGTTATTTCAAATCATATGTGCATAATAATGATACTGCATTCTGATTGATTAGTAATATTTTAAAGTGGGGAAATTGTCAAAATAAGAATGGAAGTTAGCTAAAGTTCAATCGCTCAAATCGAGAGAATTGTCCAAACTTTATTTTGCAATATCTCACAAAATGGAGAGGCAGAATGTAGATGTCCATTGGATAATTTAAAGACTATAAGTATTCATAGAAAAATAAACATTTCCAAATATTTATTTGAACCATGCTTTTTCTTCATGGAGAGAAAATCTATAGAAAAGCAATTTTTTCCTTTTCTTTCAAAAAAAAAAACATGAACAGTAAATGGCAATTAATGATGTATCTGATGACCATAAACTTTCACATAAAATTAAAATATTTGAAATTGGTACAGAAATTGGAGCAGACAAACTCTGTCATAGGTTTTCCCATTTAGATACTGTGCAGAAAGGGCAATGTTTTTCCCCTTAATTTCTATTGAAAATAGAATTTAAATGAGGGCAGATGACTATGGATGACATATTTAGACAATACACGCTTTCATGCGAAAGAATGACTGCCAAAATTGAATTCAGATGAGTCACGATTTCAGTTGTTACGAGCTGATGGTAGAGTTCGAGTGTGGAGCAGACCCCACGAAGCCATGGACCCAAGCTGTCAGCAAAGCACTGTTCAAGCTGGTGGTGGCTGCATAATGGTGTGGGCTGTTTTTACATGGCATGGACTCGGTCCTCCAGCTTCTTGCAGATCACTTGCAGCCATTCATGGACTTCACGTACCCACACAACGATGGGATTTTTATGGATGACAATGCGCCATGTCACCGGGCCAGAACTGTTCGCGATTGGTTTGAAGAACATTCCGGACAATTCCAGCGCATGATCTGGCCACCTAGATCGCCCGATATGAATCCCATCGAACATTTATGGGACATCATCGAAAGGTCCGTTCGTGCCCAAACTCCTGCACCATCCACATTTTCACAATTATGGACGCCTATACAGACAGCATGGCTCAATATTCCTGCAGAGGACTTCTAACGACTTGTTGACTCCATGACACGTCGAGTTGTTGCACTTCGCCGGGCAAAAGGAGGACCGACACGATACTAACAGTCATCCCATGACTTTTGTCACTTCAGTGTATACATATAAAACATTTAAATTATTTGATGAAAGCAGATAGCAGAGTCATGGCCGAAATCATGGAAAAGACAGGTTGAATTTTTAAGTTCTTTTCATTGCATCACGGGAAGCAGGCATTATGCACAAGCTGAAGGACAAGGCGCGTCCGCTCACAGCGCAGCAAAAAAGCGTAAGCATAAAGAAGGGAGATATACCATTATCCCTGGTCTTAATTACCGTAATCTGCGGGTAAGGAAAATATTTTTTATAGTGCTTATGTACACTGATCTTTTAAAAGGAATGTGCTTGGCCAGACAATTCTCATCTCTCTCAATGAGCGTGAAACTGTGGCTTTTAGTTTATTCAGCACTTTTACATAGTTTCTCTTGAATTAATTAACTAGAACGAATGGAATGAAGCAAGAAATAAGAGAATATTTTAGAATGAAATTACCATGGCTAACTTAGAATGAAAATTAAGAAATGAATTTATATTGAAAGTTTAAAATATCATTATATAATTTCATTATTTTTCTTATAATTAACAAATTACCAATTTGTTTAGATGTTTACAAAATTTCTTAAAATGCAACATTGATGCACAGAATGACTAGAGTTTGAATTTGATTATTATGCATGTAACAAAAGCGGTTCAACATAGATAGGATGAAAAGTGTAATTTTCTTCAGTATTAACTTGCTATATTTAGAAACTTTAATAATGGTCTTATAAAGAAAGAAGCCTTTAGGAAAGGTAACAATCAAAAGACTGGCAAAACTGCTATGAAACTGACGAAAAAATGCCATATCCCGAATAAATTTTTGCGTCATTTTTTTTTTTGCTTTTTAACAGAAAAGGACAGCAGCGTTCAAAAACAGTCAGATTCTAAAATATAGCCTTATCCCTTTCTACTTGTAAACTTTGGTAAAAACCCTTTTTTCTGGACCATTTTGGATTCCAAAAATCTAATAAAAACTCCCTTTTAACTTAACTATAAAAATTGTAGAAAATGCGATAATATATTTTGCAATTACATTAAAAAAATTTAGTGCCTGAAAAATGTTTTTAAGCATTTTTCGAGATGTAGCACAATACATATTTTGTATTGCCCTTACATGATAACTATTTCAGTATTTTGATAAATGACAATGCACATTGTTGAAGAAAGAGGCAGTGGGGGTGGGGGGAGGATCATTAAGTGCTATTGTAATAGGTATTGAAACTCTCATAAATGCGCCTTTATGATTACGCTTCCGAATTATTGTATTCAATACGTGGAGAAACAAAACAAAATACTGTCTTCTAGAGAAGATTAAGCACTTTTTAATGGTCTTCAAATTTAAGTAGTTTACATCATGCTCTGATAAAAATTCTTCAATCATGAATTTAGGTATGATAGTCACAACTAATAGACATTCTAATTTGATATGCATAAGTTCAAATATGATCACTGTCATAAATAATAAAATTTACATTTATTTTATTTATTATTCAAGAGAAAGTAACACAACAGTAACACCAATACTGATTTTACTTCCACAATAAACATGATTAATAGTTTGTTTGAAATATTAAAGATATAAACATGGTTTCAAACTATAAAAAATACAAATCAAACATCTCTTTATTTCTGATGTAAATCATAACCTCTTGTCTAAAAATTCGTATTTTAAAATATCATTATATAATCAGCTTGCAACAGTATTAAAATAAGTACACTTACCTGATGATGCACATGAACTGCTTTCAGAAAAACATAGAGAACTGTTTTCATTTTGAGATAGAAGTGCTGGCATCTTTTCAAATAATGTTCTTTCCACGTTCTTTAGTCTCCTTCCATATAACAAATAGGCCTGGAGAAGGATATATGAATTGAATTAAAGATTATTCCTAATGATTTTAAATTGCTATTACTATAATATAATGTCAAATGATTTGAAGAATAAGGTTTAAATCAAATCAAGAATTAATTTTGGGGCTTTTATTCTCTTCTTTAAAAAATTAAATTCAAAAGGTTCACTATCTGAAATTAAGAAAAGAGAGAGAAAGGGAATTGAAAAGAATGGTGTGTTGGCTGAATTATTATTCTAAGCAACTGACCATCAGTCAAATTTTATTACACTCATTTTTTATATTAAGACTTTGCTAAAAAATGCAGATCGAACCAGATTTTCAAAACATAAAGTTTAATAAAACTAGCAAATCTCCTGTTAACAAAATTCAGTAAGACTCTTAAAAATTCATTACAATTATTTTTTTTTTTCTTTTTAATTCAGAAACTACATTATATTCAACATATATATGTATGTATAGAAATAAAATAATATCCCCAAATGAGATTAAAAAATAATGGAAAATCTTAAATGTGAATTTTAAAAAGATGCATAAACAAAATTGAATTAGAATACACAAAGAATTAAAAAAAATAGTATTATAATAAATACTATATAAATTATGCCAAGGGATTACCATTGCTTTGTAGAGATTTCTGTATAATTTGGTCCTGACTAACTAACATTTCCATTACAGCTTCATATTCTCACAAGATAATAGCCATTTTTTTTCTGAGTTTAGAAAGCCAGTTTCTTGGCATATTTTAAAGTATAGAGACAAACAAAAGCAGTTCTTTTAAAAAATAAAAATACAACCATAAATATTTATTAATTGACTTTTGTGAATGATTTAAAGATAATTCTTTCAATAGTTTTTAATGGGTAACCTTGTATATGCTAAAAATTGTTTTAAAGAAAATGTTACATAATTTATAATGAAATATAGGTAAAAGATGAAATGACAGCTCTAATTTTAATGTTTGTAATTTATTTACTTTCATATTAACTTCACATTTTTTTAAAGGGAAAAATAGGAGTTTTTAAAAATTTTTAAATAAAAAAGGATATAATTATTTAATTCCTCCCAAAGAGGTTTCTTCAATGTTTTTGAAAAAGTCAAAAGCTAGCAACCTTTAAACATAATATTCTTTGAACTTATTTCATGAATTCTTACAATTACTATAAAGATGCATAAACAGAATTGAATTAGAATGCACAAAGAATAATAATAAACAAAAGATTAGTATTATAATCATATGCATCTAAATTCTCCAAGTAGCTTATTATTTTGATTTCGTAACATTCATTTCAGACAACTCAAATGCATTTATGCATAAACTGTATTATTATACTATCAAATATTGTACTGTACTGTATACTTTATTGTATTTTGCAGTATACAGTATATTGTACTGTACAAGTACTGTATTTGTATACTATCAAATATTAGTGATCTGACAAAATTACCTTACGTCTGAAGTTTGGATGAAATAATCTTAGATTAACCACACTTTGCAACTAAACATGAAGGACAATAAATAAAGAAAAAGACAATTAAGTCACTTTGAGAGTTCAAAAATAAAATAAAACATCATTTATACTCACATTGGCAACTTTCTTAACATCTCTATACTGAGCATCATAAAAAACACAGCTGTTGTCCAGTTCTTTTACAGCTTTCTTCCTAGCTTCAATTTCATTGCTAGCAGCTTTTAGGCATTCTTCAATAAGACTTTGATAGGAAGCAAACTTATTCATCACCTCCAGACACTCATCCCGCTCTAAAAGGGAAAATACATATTGACAGACAAAAATAAATAAATAAATAAATAAAAACTTTAATGGGTAGTAATTTTTAAAGGAAACCCATTCATAAAGTTATATTGATGGATATTATAGCATCCAACAATATAATGCAGTAATGACTATAGCCATTAAATCAGAAAATCATCTAATATTCTTCCTTTAGCTATCATGTAAACAATGTTTAAAAATGTTTATTTCAATAAAGATAATTTTTTATAAAATAATTTACTGACTATCCATTACATTATTATTACTTATCTACCTCACTTATACAAACAAGAAATCGCGATTCCTTATCCTGGTTCAAATATTTCCAATTTTGGAATTAATAACAAATAAAAATTTCAAAAATAAAAAGATTTGTCAATATTTTTAAAAAATAAGTTATAAAGAATACCTAAACAGGGATGCTAAGTTTCAAGTTGTTCATGTAACAGAAAATAATAATAATCTTACCAAACTGTGGCATTTAGAAGATAGGAAAAATGTCAAGGAGCTGTCCGATTTGCATAACAAAGAGCTGATATTTATTGAATTTATAGAAATGAATGAATAAATTGCTAATGCACAAATCAATACTTAAGACTTAGAACCTCAAGAAAAGAAGAAAAAAAACATTATTAATTAAGCATAACAGATCTTTGTTTATTTGGAAAAAAGTTGCATATTTTGTAGACAATAGATTGCTTTTATTTAATACGGAAATATAATCAAATACAAGTGTTATTGCTGAAATGTAAAATTTAATTGGTGTGTGGTGATTGCTATACATATAAGCTAGATAACATCCCTCGGACTGAAGTGCACTTTTGGCCCAACGGATTTGTTACTCGGCTACTAACCATAAGATTGGGAGTTCGGGCCTAGCGCTATCCGCTATAATCACCTAAAGGTGCTATGATAAAACTGATACACTCTCAATCATACGAAAATTTGAATAGTAATATCTTATGAAAACAGGCATATTTGGACCAATCCATTGATTTGTTTCAGACAAGATACACAAATGAATAACATTAGTTTCCCCAAGGCTGATTCGGCCTAAAATAATGAAATGTTAAAATTTCTTAAGTATTAAAAACTCCAAAATTAGTAAGATTGCACAGCAGAAGATAAACATTTTTTCCGATTTAAAAACTGGAGTGCTTATATATTGAAATTATTTATTGAAATATTTTTCTTCACAGAAGGAAATATAAAAGACTATATCCTGAATATGATCCCTTAGGAGTGAAGGACTATATAAAAGTCAGACTCTATAATTTTTGCAGAATTACTATTATTGATTAAACAAAATGAAATATTACTCACTTCACTTAAATCCTTTTGAAAATAAAAATGAAAACTGAATTTTACAACAAATCAGAGAAATTTTTATTGAATAATTCTTTAAGATAAAGCCCAAATTATAGCTCGTGCCTAGATAGGACATAAAATGTCATTTGTCTTCAGCCACCATTAATTTTTATTACTGGAAAGAAGGATTAAAAGATAATACAGAAACATTGCAATTAAATTACGGCTGCTAGTCATGAGCCACAATTTTGATTTTAAATTAATATTAAATTTCAACAAAATGCATGCAAGAAGTTAAAGACATAACATTGAAAATAATATACCAGACAATTTATTCAAATCAGGTATTTTTGGTTGATCTGCAAGATGTAACATAATTTCTTTTTGTTTTGTCTCAGCTTCTGCAGTCTCCACAGTTTCCAAACTGTCAAAAAGGTTTTCAGACTAAAAGAAAAATTTTAAAAAATTCAATAAAAATATTTTTTTACTAAGAGAATGTAAAAGAGCAAAACCATGTAATTTAATAACCATAACAATAATGAATTATACATACAAAAGGAATTTGTAAAATAGAGGAAGACAGGTACACAAATAGATATATCATATTCTATCATACATATAATTACACATAAAACAGAAAAAATTGGATATATATAAAACTAGCAATAAAACATGTTAATAACATATTGGGAATAAGAGTCATCAATTTTCATGAAATACAGCAAAATTATATTTAGTTCAACATTTTAATAAAGCCATAGTAAGTATGTAACATTCACATAAATTCTTTGAGAAATGTTTAAAATTTGGTAATTTGTACTCACAAGACATCTTTTTTGCATAAAATCCTAAAAATAAAGCTATATCTGAAAAATAGTATATAAATATTTTGGCTTTCTCTCCTTAAAAGTGTTGTTTCAGAAATACATAACCATTCTTCATCAATCTACTGTGGTGATTGCTATATAAACCATTTAATATCCTTCGAGCTGAAGGTTCCTTAGTGTTTTATCTCTGAAGATGAAATTATAACAACCTTCTGATGGAAATCAAATTATTTCCCATACTACAATGATTTTTCACAGGAATCCTTATTTTCTCAATTACTTAAGACTTTTTTCTGATACATAAATATTTCAATAGTTTTAAGCAGGTCTAAATATTTAATAGTTACACTGACTTCCAAAAAAAAAAAAAAAAAAAAAACCGCATGATTAACTGATGCTCAAGTAGTAGCAAATTTTACATTATATTTTGTTCTTATTGTTGTTAATGATGTTATTTAAAAATAATTGTTCTAAAAATTTTTTAACTTGTGTTATGCAGTGACGGCTTTCCACACAAGCATTGGAGGCAGACTTGTGAATCGAAATCTAAGGAGGGGGTGTCAAATTTATATTGTAATGCTGAGAGGACAGCAATCCTCCCCCCCCCCTTCATTTGCAAACTAGGTAACAATTTTTTTTCTTCTTTACTCTAAAAAAATAGGAATGAAGAAACTGAATTAAAATGCAATGCACGGGGAAATAATATGCATGATTAGAAATGCTCCCTCGGAGGAAACATATCAATCCATAATTTCAAATGCAGCGAAAATATAAAATGTTGGGGAAAAAATCGTTATCTCAAATTCACTTGTTTTATATAGATTGTAAAATGTTAATCAATATCATATTATTCAAATATTGTTATAAACCAAGGGGATTACAGTACAGACTAGGATATATAAATACAATAAATTAAAAGCTTTTTTTTGTTGTTGTTATTTTTCGCCAAATTGGCAGCTGGGTTTCTTCATTTGATTTACAAGAATGTCGCACTCTTAATTTATTCTAATTCAAATGAACTTTCAGAACACTTTTCTAAGGATTTATTTATTTCAAATCTATTTGCAGATTTGTAAGATCTATTCTGTTTTTCATTTGCTGCCTCCCAAGTCTAAAATTCTCAGTTAATCAGAAGTTTTGATTTACAAAATAAAACCTAGAAAAATGTAATTTTGTGCAAGTGATTACATGAAATAAATAGGAAATGTAATATTTTTTTAAGTCAAAATGAAAGAAAAAAATTTATGATCGTTTGCAATATCAAAATTCTAATTCACTGAAATAATTAAAATAAATAAAAATACAAAATAAAAATATATTACAAAAATGCTATAGCTAAAACTAAAAAAAAAATTTTTAAAGCACCAAACTGTTATCATCTGAGCGCGAGATTAATTATTTAAAAGTAAGAAATAGTGAACAAACTAGAAGACAACGTCATTTCATAGAAACGACGAACAAAAGGCAATTAATAATAAGTTGATGGAAAATAAAATAAACTCTTAATTAATTCTGTTGAAGTAAAACATTTCTACCTTCGTGATCTTTTTACCTTTTAAAACTATAAGACATGATTTTTAATTGTTACATTTATTTATATGAAGAAGATAAACTGTGCAAATCAAAGAATTCGCCTTCGTGAATGCAATGAATCCCCTCATTTTAATGAATCCTACCGAAATAAAACCGCATTTGCTTTCCAAGAATCATACGTAATAATAAAGTTATACTGTTAGAAACAGATCAATTTTTTGAAAACGTATCTGCTTTCAAAGAAACATGTAATAATTAATAATGCACTTCTGATAAAAGCAGGTTGCACGTATATTTCGAAGACATAAAAACCTCCTAACCAAAACAATATCATGTTCTCACATGATAAGAAATAAATCAACTATTATTCCGAATTAAACATATAAAAATGTAATTTTCAGCACATGTCTGCATGAAATGAAACAAATATGAAACATAATATTTTTGGACAGTAAATGCAAGGAAACGTTTTCTGATATTTTACTGTACATATTTTACTAATTCAATTAAACAGTTTTATGGAAAGCAAATATGACTTAATATCTACAAGACATCTTCTATAATCAGAGTCCAACAGCTAATTTGCTAACATTTTGTAATTGACAAACATTATTATTTTATTTTATAGATATCATCACTCAGTGAAATATATAATTATATTCTTAGTAAATTGAGGTAAAAATTGCTGATGAATTAAGACTTTTAAATGTTTACATATATCATATCCTCTGTGAATCATATTTGACAAAATATTCTTGAGACACTAAGACCTTAAACAAAAGTGTTGCTCCGATCAACTAAATCAATCAATAAAGTTGACCGATTTATTAAATTTCCATATCACTATTCCATAAAAACAGACGATTTTAAATCCTTTTATCGATCATCTGAAAGAAGCCATTAAGGATTTCTCAGAAGTAATTGGCCTAGATTATGAAAATGTTGATTGTTCTAATCTTGCAATATTCAGAACTGAATAAAATGGCCAGATATGATCGCAGAAGATAGAAGCGTTTATTTATTTAGAAGTTGAAACATAAGGAATATTTTACAGAATATGAATCTATAAAACTAAAGGACGGCCCATAAATTTAAACTTCATAATTTTGTAAGTATGTTTATAAACCAATATATATATATATA
>JAOUZG010039019.1:56606-82889 GCA_026289955.1 Argiope argentata | reverse complement strand
TATATATATATATATATATATATATATATATATATATAGGAAATTTAATGATGACTTGCACTTTATAAATAGATAGAAAATATTAATTTTAGTAAATAATAATAATACAGAATGAAATAATATTTGTTCCAATTTTTGTTCTTATTTGCAAATTTTTAAATTAGCTAGGCAGCCGTATTGTTTTATTAGTTAAATTTTAATATTTACATATGCATAGATCCCAAGCTCGAGATTTTTTTGTAAATGCTTTAATACCACATTTTAAGGAAAATAATTGTTGACTTATTTAATTGACGATCATCATTATGAACTTTTTCTGTTCAAAAATAGTGCTTAGAAATCGTGCGGCAAAATCGTACAAGTAGGCAGCTATACATGCGTCACATTTTTTTTGAAGGGGGGGGGGGAGTAACTACCATTCTGGTACATGGTTTGTTTCAAAATATGCTTCTTACAAAATAAAAAGGAAAATATTAAAGAAAAAGAAAAGAAAAATATGCCAACTAATATTGCGTCTATTATTTATTAACATTAGAGATAAATTGAACTATAATAATAACAATAGCAGTTTCTTCCTTTCGTATATTAAAAACAAAAATAGGGACCTTTCTGGTTTTAGCTTTAGCAAATTTATCTATTAGAGTTTCATAGTCTAACATATTGGCTACATCATTTTCGATGAACATCACGGACAAGTAACTTAATTTTAGATGTCATAAAGAATTCCTTAAATATTTTATTCTCTTTTAAGGACCAAAAAAGAGCGTTCACCACTCGCATTACTAATGGGAATGGTTAAAAATATTTTTAGAATTGTCTTTACATTATGCAATGTAGACTGCAGACCACCGATTATTAATTTGTACATATCCATAGGATTTGTGAGCTTTTCTTCTTTTATAAAGATAAATGTTTTCTTCTTTATAAAGTGTACAAGTTCATCTTTAAAATTTTTAGTCACAACATCATCTTTATATTTTGCACATATGTTTTCCACGCAGTCATTAAATTTAACGCCAGGCATATTAAAAACAAAAAAAATCAAAAATTCAATAAAACCTAACATAAATAGCACTCCTTCGCAATAAATCTGCAATTAATACATCACAAATAACATTGTGTACATTAATAACAAAATTTTCTTTGGGGATAAAATTTGTTTCGTTTAATGATGTTTCATTAAATTGCAGTTTTCATATTCTTATCCGTGTTTCCCGATAGTTACGGTTTTTGGCCAATGCATTAGCGCCGATTTCAATATCTTCGAAGTTGGTCCGGACAATCTTTATAAAATCGGATAGCTATTGTAGTATATTTGTTGTAAGCAGAAAATTATATTGTGTATCTTTGAAATGATGTACTTGTACTATTTATTCTTTGTAATTATTTATCCCATAAAAAAATTAACCCTTTGCAGTCCGAAGAATAATTAGATGCAAAATTATTCACCTAATACAAAGATTTGTTTATTGCTATGAAAAATAAATAAATATAATTCTTTTAAGTCGAATTTCTTTGAAAAATTTAACAACATCTCTTAACCATTATGTAGACGTTTTTAACAACTAAATTTGAAAAATAAATAAATAAAACGTCAAAATGATTGTAATGATTCGAGCTTTCTATACTTCTTTAGAAAAGGCACATACTCAAATAAAATACAGCACTCAGGCTTTTCTTTAAATATCTATTCTAAATCTAAGCAAAAGCAGAAGACGCCCTTCTCCGTCCGCTACACAAGTTCTTCTCTCCCTCTCCTTACAAAAACAAAAACAACAACAACCCCAAAGGGGGTGGCGAACCTCGCCAATCGTTCCCGCAGGCGTCACCAATGGTAGCCAAACATCACACCTTTTCCCCAAGATAATGATTAATCTTAACTTAATTGTTATCTGAAATGAAAACATTTTGTCTACCATTATGACGGTCTGCCGAAACGTTACAATATGCAAATATACAACATTTAAATCCACAATCAAATTTTCAAAAAAATTAAGCATGCAAAATTACCAAATAGAAATACAGTAAAATATTTATACATATATTAAAATTATAAATGAAAGTTCTATTTACATCCTTCAGATGGGCAGACTAGATAACGCATCTGCATTTACCAGTCTGCTTCCTGGGCAATGTTCTATATCTAGATGATATCTCTGTAGAGCTAGAGTCCATCTTTGTAACTTAGATGACTGCGGAGCATTCTTAACGATGTAAGTCAAAGGATTGTGATCACTGATGATCCTAATAGACGCTCCAAAAATCCATGCTTCAAATTTCTTCAATGCCCATATTATTGCATAAGCCTCCCTCTCTATCGTTGGCCATTGAGTTTGGGCTTGAGTCAATTTCTGGCTCACATAGCAGATAGGATACTGCTTTCCGTTGTAACTCTGTGATAAACATGCTCCTATACCTATTTGAGATGCATCCGTGTGAATAAGAAAAGGCTGTTTCAACGATGGCGTATGAAGTTCTGTAGTTTTTGACAATTTATCTTTCAGCTCTTGAAAGGATTCCTGATGCACTTCTTTCCAGTCAAGGATTTCTGGTGCTCGTTTCTTCGTCAATTCTGTAAGGGGATGAGCAGTTTCGGCATAATTTGGAAAGTAATCTCTGTAATAGTTCATCAATCCAAGTGCATTTTTAAGCTGAGTTTTTGTTCTTGGTACTTCCAACTCTTGTATCGCTCTTGTCTTTTCTGGATCCGGTTGATGCTTTCCAGAGCCTATTATGTGTCCAAGATATCTGACTTGAGCTCTCGCAAATGAACATTTCTTCGAGTTTACAGTGAAACCAAATTTATCTAATTTCGTAAATATACAACCCAGATGTTGTAGATGATTTTCAAAATCAGGAGAAAATATTGCAATATCCTCAATATATGCTCTTGCGAATTCACTACAATCTTTTAAAATATTATTTATGACTCTTTGAAATGTGGACGCAGAATTTTTAAGTCCAAACGGTAAAGCATTGAACCGATATTGAGCTCTATGAGTTTTAAAAGATGTATAGTCTTTACTTTGTTCTTGCATTGGAATAGCCCAGTATCCCTTTAATAGATCCAAGGTTGTGATGATGTTAGCTTTACCTATACTATACATTAAATCGATAGCATTTTCCATAGGAAAATCATCTGGTTTCGTAACAGCATTCAGTGTTCGATAATCTACACAAAGTCTCAAACTCCCATCCTTCTTACTAACGCACACTACTGGATGTGCTATGTCGGCGTCGCTCTCTTCCTTTAATCCTGCTTCCAATAATTCGTCCACCTGCTCATCAACTTTTTTCTTCAAAGCCTCCGGTATTCGATAAATATACGGCTTTTTCCTTTCCATATTTGGTATCAAGCGAATTTCATGTCCTTCAACTTTTGCTTTTTTGAGTTTTCCAGTAAACAATCCTTGGTGTTTTTTAATTAGAGCTTTTATCTGTCTTCTCTGTTGTTCATTTAAATGCTCCAAATCAATCTCACTAATTTCACTTTTCTTCAAAGGCACAGAATAATCTTTCTCAGGAATTCTTAATTGGCAATCTTTACACGTTTTACAAAATTTTTCCACATCTTCGGACATACCAGGCCAGAAAAATGAATATCGAATTCTCTCTTTAGTTTTTCGCATTCCTATGTGTGCATCGAAAATTGATTCATGCGCTAGCTTCAGCACTTGTTCCCGTCTATCTTTAGGTAGTACTAATTGAGTTGCCGGCTGTCCTAATATTTTATCTTTATAATAGAGAAGATTATCAAAAAATATATACCCATTTGTTTTCTTTTTCCCTTGACGGTAAGCATTCTTAAGTGACTCACAACTTCTCTGCGCTATTCGTAAATTTACTACTTCGTCACCAATGGGTTCCATCTCAGCTTCCGGTGTTGTCACATCATTAAGATTGTTGTTTTCGTCTCCGCTTACACCGTCCTGACCCCAGCTGCTCTTTTCCACAGGTGCGTTTAAAGGTTGTAATAAAGAAAAGCCAGCTGTTACTTCACTTGGTGTTTCATGCTTCACATTTGGCGCTTTATCTTCACTACTCTTTTCTTTAAAATACTCTTCCGTTGGACTGACCAATAATTCATACACATCAGGTGTTATTAAGCAGGGTACATTCAATTTATCAGTTACTGCGATTAGAGCATCGACAGTATTAAATAAATTTGCTTGATTTTTATAAGAAATAGGAATTCTATATATTCTCGCTTCTATTTGATTGCCAAATGCAGGAGTTAAAAAAATCTTGCCTCCATCTATATCATACAAATCAGACACCAACGATGAATGGATAATTGAAATTTGACTTCCGGAATCGATAATCGCTTCAATTTCTTTCTCATTGATATATATAGTAATTTTCTTTAAAGGTGTGGCCAGATTTGTAGTTGGCTCTAATCGGAAGTGCGAAGATTCTACTTTTGCTACTACAGCTTGATTTGGTGAATTGTAATTCCTATTAACATTCGGATTTCTTTCAGGTTGTCCCACGATTTCACCCCTTCTTCTATTGTCCATACAGTCCTTTAACAAATGTAGGTGGCTTCCACAAGAATAACATTGTTTTCTTTTAGGGAGGTTATCGTTTCCTCTTGTTTCTCTCCTATGGTGAGGAGGAATATATTTATTTGGAGAAAAGTTCGATATTCGAACATCACTTCGGACCTCGTCGAATGGTTTCTGCCTGGCCCCAAAGTAAATGTCACACTCCTTGGCGAGATCCTGCGGTCGGAACCATTTCTCTCCTTGCCGTATGGAAATATGCGATGCCGTTTCACTGTCCAGCGAATCAAACAATTTGTCTGAAATTATAAGTTCTTTAAGAGAATGAAAATCTTTCACTTCCCTCAATTTACAATAATATTCCCATATCGATGTTAATCGGGATGCAAACTGGATATGGGTTTCTCCAAGGTTTCTTTTTGCTTTTCTGAAGTTTTCCAGACAAACCTGTGGCGTCGGTTCAAATTCCTTTAAAATTAACTTCTTTACCTTAACGTAACTTTTCATATCTTCTTCCTGAATATAGACCAGCACATTTGAAGCTTTATCTCCAAGTAACCTCAATAGGATTTCCGCTTGGAACTCCTCAGGAACCTTCTTATGTCTAAATGCTCGTTCCATTGAATCGAAGAATAAATTCCACGATTCTGTCTTTTGAGGTACTGGGATTGTCAAAACTTCCACTCCTTTAATGAGTTTGTCGAGGGACATTTCACTTTCACCTCCGTTGCGATCACTACCACTCAAACTTCCATTTTCATTATTCCGCACTCTGGCCAGTTCCACTTCGCATGCTAATTCCTCCAATCTTCTCCTATGGTTTTCCTCTGCCTGTTTCCTGTTTTCTTCCACTTGTCTTTTCCTCTCCTCTTCTTGCCTTCTATCTTCCACTGTAGAAACCAAACAATTTCTAACAAACTCTTCATCTTTCTTATATTCTTCGCTTTCAATTAGTTTATTCTTTAGCTCAACTAACTTCATGTCAATCGTCGCTACTTCTCCAATTTCATTCAATACAATCACCAAATCTTCTTTTCTGACGTTCTTAAACATTTTTCTTTTTAAATTAGCAACTATACTTTACTAATCTCTGATTCTCGAAAGAGAGCATGTTGTAATGACTCGAGCTTTCTATACTTCTTTAGAAAAGGCACATACTCAAATAAAATACAGCACTCAGGCTTTTCTTTAAATATCTATTCTAAATCTAAGCAAAAGCGGAAGACACCCTTCTCCGTCCGCTACACAAGCTCTTCTCTCCCTCTCCTTACAAAAACAAAAACAACAACAACCCCAAAGGGGGTGGCGAACCTCGCCAATCGTTCCCGCAGGCGTCGCCAATGGTAGCCAAACATCACAATGATGCACAGTCTTGAATGTCGAGTCACACCCGACATCGGACCACAAAGGGTTAATAAAACTGTTTCATAATGGTCGAAACATTCTGCTAGGGTTTTTTCACCCTTTTAATTTGCTTACAGGTTTTTCAATATCCGACGTGCTAATTTTTATGAGAACTTCTTTAATATTTTGATAATTACTTTTTTATGCAGAAACTGCGTCTGTTCATAGCATATATATATATATATATATATATATATATATATATATATATATATAAACAGCTAGTATTTACAAAGCTACCCTAAAATGATGCCATGAGAAAGAGAAAGGGAATCTTGCCAACTGGGGGATGAATGATTTTCAAAAAATTGATGAAAGGCCTGTTTTGCTAAGTATCAATGACTTCAGAAAAAGCAATGCATGCCTTAGTTTTAAATATAACTTTAAAAAAGAAATTAACTAGTGATGCATAACCACATCATTAAAATTTTTTTCCACCTTAAGCCATTCAGATCAAATGATTTGCTTGAAACAAGCAAAAACACACGAGAAACATATTCCTTTTTATCTGTAGTATAGATATACACAGTAGAAACATTTTGTTACAAATACTTTTCAATCTAAAAATCAGTCTACTTGAAGCTTTACATAATCTAATCAATGTGAAATATTTCAAAACTTATAAGATAACCTACATATATCAAATTTATGACTATTAGAAAGATATGACATGTGCATGTTCACCAGTGAAGGATTCAAATTAGAAAGAGACAATTTGCACCATGTTTAAAACTTTATTAATCAAAAAGTAAATTCTCCTGACCTAGAAAACTAAACTGTTACATAAGCAATTTATTGCAAGGTAACAAAACAACCAATTCAAGATAATAAAAAGTTATAGATTTTGGACTATTAGGTTTTGAAAGCTCAGGATAATATGATTTTAGAGACAGTCAAATTTATTTCATTCAATATTTAGAGTATTTAATATATATAATGATAGAAATTAAGATTATCCACATATATTTCCATTACAAAGACTGTAGAAGAAGAAAAAAAGGTTACAAATTCAAAAATATGCATTGAAAAATGCAAAAATTTATATAACTTCCTAAAAAAAATTAATGTCATTATTCAAAGCTCAGACTCTGAGACTCCTACTTTAGACGAAAAGGATCAAAACTCAGCATTTCACTCCAATGATACATTGTCTATAAAACACTAAATTGCAGAGGAACATATAGTATACCATTCATATCAAAAACATAAAAATATTTTTTTATTTTAAATTTCCCATATTTTAACAAATAAATTCGAATATTTCAATATTACCTTGTAATTAGCAATTATTTCCATTTCAGAAACTTCACCGCCCTCAGCAGAAGGGGATGAAGTCACTTCAGTACTCTTTACTGTAAATAAAATAACTTAAATGTAAATCAAGACATATTATTTGAACATATAAGAGAATAAAGAAATTCTTAGTAACTGATCAGTGATGTTAGATTTCAAGATACTTTACTCTGTTTCACCCACAACCTTGACAATACTTACAGAAGCTTACTTTGTAAAGTACAAATTCTTTTTTCTCTAAATCAGGAGGAATATCTCCTTGCCTTTCTAACATGTTTTCACATTATGACACAGCATACTGAATAAAACCAAGTAAATATTTTGAATATCTTACTTCTGACTGATTGGTTCCAACATTTGATGGTTAATTCTACTTGAAAATGACAAAGAAAAACATTAAGTATTTTATAATATACTGCCCAAAACAGATCATTTAAAAGATTGCTTCCCTAATTCCTTGTCTCTTTTTTTCTTAATCCAATGATACATATGAATTTTTAAAGTACTTTTTAGATAATTAAAAAAATAGTTAAAAACACTGAAACCAATTGACATTAATCCAACCTATACAAAAACTGATATTAATTCGATAACAGAATCTTCTGAAATTAAAATTAATTTTAAATAAAAGTTACATTAAGGTCTTATAGAACAACTAATAAGCTTTCAGCATACAACATTTTCCAAAATATTAATACAATAAAAAAATGATAGTAATTACATTAAACTGGTAAATGACTCATATTCCTAAATATTTTAAGGCAAAAAAAATTAATAACTAAATAAAACAGTATGAAAAAATGAAATAAATATTTTAATTGCCATAGCCGAGTACTTTAATTCAGATTTTCATTAGTTTGATACTATTAACAGCTTTCCCCCTTTCCTCACACCCCCTTTCTAAAAGTTGCGAGTATTTGTACTTTGGCTGTGTTAACTGAAGAAAATAATGTTTTCCTCTATTATTTTGAAATGATGTATTTTTTTTTTAATCTTAGGAATGGCCAAAGCAACATGAAATCTCACATATATTTCATTCTTTAAAATTCTTATATCTACTCCTTTAACAAGAATAACTTATATTTTTATATCTCTCATTTACAATTTTATAGAAGTCTAAAGCACTTTTAATGATGATTTCCTGATAAGCACTTGCTTTCATACTAAACGCTTTATTTGCCAACCAATTCCATACACAGTCAGCTCCATCAGAAAGGGAAAAAATGCCAATCAACTTCATAGATTTAAAAGTTTTTATAAAAAATATATTTAGCAACATAGGATGCAATACTGTTTAAAGTAACTTGCTGAAATATTGTTAAATCAATTTGCAATATTAGCTTTTCAGAATTTAAACCATCCTATTTTGCATTAAACTCTTGTGGCTAGTTTGGTTTACAAGAACATGTTGAAAGAATGCAGGTAATTTGATATTTGAATCATTTATACAACTCTGAGAAGTATCTTCAGTTCAGTAGTTGTTAAAAGAAATTGAGGTATGTTGATACATTACTTCCAGGTGAATGGCTCATGAAGTAGAAAATTATTTGTATACATTCCATTTAACATAGTATAGCTTTTAAATTTACCATTCATACATATTTCTTTTTCTTCATCACCAGCTACAATCCATATAAAATATCTTTATTTGGACTCTAAACTGAATCTATTATCTTTCAGAGATTCTAAAAATCTCTATATTCTTAGTTTTTTTTCATGTAAAAAATTATTTTTTAAAGCCTAGTGCTAGAGATGATATTCTATTATCAATATAAAAATCCTTTAGATTTTGTGATAATCTGATGTAATTATGGGCAAACTAGAAAATGAATCCTTTTATATGAAGAGTTTGGAAGGAGAGATAGCCCACGCTTCCTTCAAAACATGATTTCATGCAGAAGTTGAATGAATGATTTCTGTGGTAACCTATCAAGGAGTAAATAATTGTTTTTCTATTTCTTTTATAACTTTTGTCTTATTCCTTTAATATTTTTTTTCTTCATCATTTACTTGATTGGAGCTTTTTATTTTTTGCTTCACATATTTCATGCTCTCCTTTCTCTCTGTCATTTCTGCTTTTAAGTAGCAGTTAAAAGGCAGTTTTTGGTTTAGAAATATTATGTTTGAACTTTGAAATATTTAAAATATGGCATTCATTACATGGGACAAAACAATGAAGTCTTTGATTATATAAAGACAATTTTTTAAGCAAACTTTTAAAAATAAAATTAAAATTAATAAAAAATAATTAAATTGATCACTGAAATATGGAATCAAGCACATGGAAAAGTATATATGGGTTATTTAAAAGTTAAATAAAATATCAGTTGGTAACAAAAATTGTCATTCAGTTACCAAGGAATTTTCTTCTTTTCAGATGCTACCTTCCACTTTTATTTTTTAAGTATTTAAATATACTTAATACTAACAAAGAATATGAATGTTGGAAGTTTCCACAAAAACTTTTCATACTGATAGTTAAAAGTTAATATTTTTAAGTAAATGACTGATATTCCTGAGCTAAATTGAAAATTGCTACTAAATGAAATGCAATACAGATTTTTAAAAAATAAGCCTATAGTAAAAAAGTCTATTATGCATATTTAAAAATATATTTACCATTTTTTAAATAGAAAATATTTTGAAAAATTGATTATTACTGTATATATTAATTTATCAAATAAAATTTCTAAAAAAATATTTTCAAAAAAATTCATATTTTCAAATTTAAAATGGTTTATTAAACTATTGTATTAAAAAAATCCTCTGAAGCAGTCAACTTCAAGCATGAGTATACATACCATGAAACATTAAATTTGTCAAAATTTGATTCAAAATTTTATACTTATCTATGTTTCAAAGAAATATAGGTTTAATTTTATCCACTTACCTGGTAACATCTTCAGTTAATGTGCCTTTACTGACATTCACTCAATCAGAATTCTAATAAACAGAAGAGAAAAAAAATCATCCCAAAATTTTAGATTTTTAACAAATTTAGGATGCAAGACTATTTAATTCATTGCTCTTTCAAATTGCATTTGTTTATCTATTACGTTCATATTCATAAATAACTTTTCCTTAATTCAAAGAAGCTTAAAATATAGAGATACATCAAAATCTAAAAAATTATTAACGATTAGAAAGTTTTAGTCCATTTTCTCGCGTTTCTTAAAATGCAGTTATCAGTATTCAATACTATGATTTTTAAAATAACTCACAGAACATTTAGCAATATCTGTCAATCGTATATTATAAAAGAAATGCTAGCACAATATTCCATAAAAGGTAAATAATAAACATTTCTCTCTATTAACTTTCCTTACAGCAAACACCATATGCAAGCATATCGTGTTTTGATCTTTGTTAAACCGGCATACGCTAAGAATTCGTTCAGGAGCATACGCCGGAAAAACAAACTTCCATCCTTCCTACTATTCCAGCATATGCTATTTACATTTATATTATATTTGCACGATGAAAAGGATATTAAATTCTAAAAATTATCTTTCAAAACAAGTAATCATGCAGTACACAAATTTTTCTGGAATAAAATATTGTAAAATGTAATGATGGGAGGAGAACTTACTTTACTGCGGATGATCGCCAAGAAGTAAACAAAGGGAGCGATGGCTCACAGACGTCAGTTACCCATTCGTTTCTTCCTTGCGAGTTAGATCTGCTAGGCGTGAAGTGGTTCTTTAACAAACACTTTAGCAAATAGATTCTAATTTATTATTATTATTATTATTTTTTTTTTTGCCTTTGCTGTAATCCGGTTTTGAGATACCGCTTTGGCATAAAGTTCCATTTTGTTCAATAATCAAGTTCCATTACAAAATGGAACTTGGTTATTATTAAAAAAGAATATAATAAAGATAAATAATAAAGGTTTAATTATATGTTAATTAGTAAATTAATTATTCATATAATTAAAAGTTTTTTAAAATAAATTATTCCTTATAGTAGTCATTTTTTTTCAAAAAGTTACTATTTTTTAATGATATCAATAATTTGTTTTACTATATTTTAAATATTTAGGATCGTTAGTTTAGGCGCGCTTATTCCTTAAATTATTTTCCTTTTTCCTTTTTTTTTAGCAATTTATATTTTTTCTCTCCTTTCAAATCAATTTTCAATATAAAACTGTCGTTAATATTGACAAAAGAACTGAACATTAAAAAAATATTATATGAATAAAGTTCTGTTAAAATAACAAAAAGAAAATACAAAGCTATAGGAATGTGCTTCTGTTTCCGTGATATTTATGTATTCTTTAGACTTCCTTTGTTCATTATAACATTTTTGTGGGTTCCTTTTCAGAAATTAGGCTGAAATACTCAAATAAATGGAAGGCGGGCGTCTAAAAATTTGTATAAAATTAGGAGTGACAATTATATTTTTTAAATCTTTTGATTATGTATTTTTTTATGAAAATAATAAAATTCCTGCATAAAAATTTTATAAAAATTATCAATTAATATCATTGTTATTATCTGCTTATGTATAAAGTTTTTATACCAAAAAAAAAAAGAATTCAATATTGCCTTTTTACAGGATCGTCTACAAATAATAGTTTGATTAAATTTGTTGATAGAATTTTTTTTAATCAGAAATTGAAGCCTAGAATATTTATAATTTTTGTTTACTCAAGCTATAAGAAAATTTCCATCTTTTTTTTTTTTTTTTTCCAAATCAAAGGATTTGAATAATTTCTTCAAATTTGAAAAAAATGTATGGTGTATTTTTATGGTGTCATAAAAAGTTCAGTGAATGTCTAAAAACAAACTTCGTATAGCTTATGAAAGTGTCGATACTTTAAACGTTTTCATTTAAATTATCGTTTTTACAGTCTGAAAATAAATAAAAACGTTTTCTTCCATAAAACTTATATAGACCTGGCCGGCTTCTAAGCGGTCAGTTCATTTGTAATTTCATGTAATATTGAGATGCAAAAATAAGTTGGAATAAAAAAAACCTATAATTTTTAAGGTTCTAATTTAAAAAAAAAATACTCTAAATAAATACTCTACTCTATTAAATGAATTTTTCTACAATTTTTAATGCTTTTGAAAAGATGTAGAGAAATATCATATTGAAAGAGTTCGAAATAAAATCTAAAACTAATAAACTGAACAACAATAGTATATTATTTTAAAAAGCTCTAAAAAATAATTAAGTTAATCCCACGATAAGATAAGGAATATAGCGAAATAAAGTAAATAATAAAGCTGATTGCTTTAATTAATTCGCCATTGTTTGGTTAATTTATTTTCGTTAATGGTTAACATGTTTTTAAAAATTTGACAGAATGAAAATATTTCTCCGACTTTTATCAGATTTATAGGCGTTGCATCGATAGTTCTCTTAAGTATTTTTTAAACCCCTGTTTCAAAGTAATTTTTTTAATAATCTGAAATAAGTATTGAATCTCAATTTATAAGAAATGCAAAGTATCAAGTTGTGTTTGATTGACTCAATGGATTCGCAAGCTATTTCAGTTTAAAATTCTTTGAAAAGAATGTTTTCATAAATTTCAAATTAATAATAGTAAAGGATAGAAATTTTTTATAATATATGAAGAAAAATTCTCTGATGAGAGGAAAAAGGTGGATCACAGGTACAATTATTAATTTTTGAAGTAAAAAAAATTATTTTGCACTTTTTAATATTTGTAAAACATTAGTTCGACAATAAAACACACACACAAAAAAAAACCTTATGCTTTATTTCCTTTCTCAAAAGAATACATTGAAAACCTCTTAATATGTTCTTATTGACACTCACATTATATTATTAAAATCATCTGGCCCCGAAATTATGTATTAGAATGTACACAAAAATCCCATTTCCATTTAGTGCGATCATAGCATCGTTTAAACTTAACTGTTTTGAAGTTAAGAATAGAATGATCTGCCATTAGTAACAAGAGATTGGCATTCGTGGAATTTCTTTGCCCTCTTCTAAGCTTACATTTGTACTAGAAGTCATTTTCCCAGCCCGATGGGGATTCATATTCTTTTGTCTGGACACGGCACCTTCTTTCGGACACTTGTAACCGCATTCCTTGAAGTCAAAATTTATATAATTTTCTCCTTAAATAGTTTCTTCTTCAATTGTTTATAGATTATAGATTTTGTCTTTTACATCGTATTATAACATCTACGGATTACTTGATTTTAAACCATAACGTTAAAAATTTAAACATCTGCTCCTCTTTGAGTGAAACTTTGAAGTTTGGGGGTGGGGGTTAAATTACGGAATAAGATATAATGACTCAAATTTCTTATAATTTTGTTTAGGTTTTTGTTTATACTTAACAAGGTTTTTTTTATAACATGCATTCGCTTTTTATTATTCATTTTGCAGTCTAACTTTTTTGTGCAGCTAGGAGATTTCAAAATAATTATTTTGTAAAACTACCATTCTCATTTAAGAAATATAAAGCAGCAGACTGTAAGAAAATTATTCGTATTCTAATATTTCACGTATCCAATTTCATATTACATTATACTGGCCGCAGTAACTAGTGTCCCATCATCATTAATTTGTTTCATTTGTTTGAGAAAAAAAAGCAAAAAACACCTTCTTTGTTTAACAACGTTTGATATTCTTATAAGCGACCCTTCAAGATTCTTAAGCGCAGTAATTAGTTAATAACTGCACTAAAAATGAACGAAAATTATAGTTTTACTTAATGGCACATAACAATGCAATTAAAACTGACAAACTTATTAAATAAGATAAAATTTTATTTTAAGACTCGACTAGAAAAAAAATGAATA
The DNA here is from genome assembly GCA_026289955.1 of Argiope argentata. Classification (NCBI taxonomy): domain Eukaryota; kingdom Metazoa; phylum Arthropoda; class Arachnida; order Araneae; family Araneidae; genus Argiope; species Argiope argentata. Next base: position 68,905 of record JAOUZG010039019.1, on the reverse strand, counting down.
AAAAAGAAAAATGATAATTGCTGACTTCAGGGATTGATCGCGGAGTATTTGAACTCGAAGTTCTGAACCTCCGGTTCTAATAATATGAGAGAAAATACAGAACATATCCAATTAAAAGGAAGATTTTGAATGAATAGAAGAAACTTCAAATTACTTAATAAAAATTGAAGATTTTGTATATGCAAACAGAATAAAATAAATTTTAAAAAGTTTAGAGAGTGAGTGGAGAAAAATTTATTTAAAAGAAGTTCGCAAAAGCATTTCGAAGATGGTGCGATGCCTTGCAAGGTGAAGTGATATGCTAACTGAACACTTTAAAGTATTTTTTATCAAAAGGGGAAGTTTAGAAATGGAAATTTAAAATGGTAAAACGTAGAAATGGAGATTTACTCAATATAGAAAAATTACCATTTGTAAATATTTGTCTAATAGTACATCCTCCGATAATCAATATTTCAAAAAATGGATACAAAGTTATAATCACAATTAAATTTTTTCGTTCCTAATAAATTTGCCTGAGTTATCAAATTGCGTACTTTGCAACTCTTGATTTTCAAAATTGAGTTTAAAAAAAAGAAAAGAAAAGAAAAAAGTGCGAAATTTTAAGAAAATTATTCATTTATGATTTTTATAATGATTAGTAAATTCGGAGACATTTCTTTCAGCTACTTTAATATTTATAAGGCTTATTGAATTCATTATTGAGAGAAATTTCAATAAAAATTATAAATTATTGATTATAATTATAATAGTAGGATTAAAATAAAAATTTTACAGCTAAAATAAAAAAATAAATAATAGTTCTTTGAGAAGGATTTTCATAACGCTTCTTATAAATAGCATTTGTAAGAGTTTGAAGGTCCTTATTTAGATGCTACAGCATTTTACTAAAAATTTGAGATTCTCGGTTTTTATCTCTTCTAATAATAAATGATTTTTTATTGATAATATTTTTTTATTGATTATTGATTTTTGTACATAAAGGATTTTGTAATGATTTTTTTGACGATAATATACAGGCCAGGCCCTTAAAGCTAGATCTATTTAACTTCGCACGTGTGTATTTTGGAACGGGGGAACAGAGGTTGCGGCAACAATTTGCCGACGGGGGGCAATATATGTCCGAATGGGGGGGGGGGGCAAGTTACTTTTCTCAAATTTAGCTTCGAGATATCATATAATAATCAATTTTACAATTCACAAGTAATTACCTTATATAATTAATAAAAAACTAATTATAATAACTGGTGATTTATTACATGTTATTTCCTTCTGTAATTTTCTTTGATTTTTTTAGTGCAAATTCCATTAAAATGTTTTTGGAAATCTTTTTTTTCCCCCAAATACTTGGTGTTTTCTGGCCACATTAGCCAGAGAATTTAAGACGATATCGATTTCTTAATGCAAATTCTACTCTTATCAATTTAGAAAAGATTAAAAATAAAAGTAGAATAATTAAAACAAAATTACAACAGAAAAACTAATGAAAGAAGCTAATATATTTTTGATTATAAGTTTAATATTGAAAAATTTGTAATATATAGTTATAATACATATAATATATACGTATAGTTATGACATATATAGATAAAGCAAAAGGCAAATATAGGAAGAGAAGGACGTTAAAGTAAAATAATAAGGCTCTCATCTGCAAAATTTTAAATAATATAACTGAAAAATATGGCATTTCAAGTTAAGTTTATTATCTACATATGAACGATTTATTCTCTTTCGATTTAGTAAGATCTTTTATAAAAATAGTCATTTTTAAAAAATTCACTAGAATTTAATATATTCGAAAGAGGAAGAATGGACGTAAATTACACTGAAGTGACAAAAGTCATGGGATGACTGTTAATATCGTGTCGGTCCTCCTTTTGCCCGGCGAAGTGCAACAACTCGACGTGTCATGGTGTCCACAAGTCGTTGGAAGTCCTCTGCAGGAATATTGAGCCATGCTGTCTGCATAAAAGTCCATAATTGTGAAAGTGTGGATGGTGCAGGAGTTTGGGCACGAACGGACCTTTCGATGATGTCGCATAAATGCTCGATGGGATTCATATCGGGCGATCTAGGTGGCCAGATCATGCGCTGGAATTGTCCGGAATGTTCTTCAAACCAATCGCGAACAGTTCTGGCCCGGTGACATGGCGCATTGTCATCCATAAAAATCCCATCGTTGTGTGGGTACGTGAAGTCCATGAATGGCTGCAAGTGATCTGCAAGCAGCTGAACATAACCATTTCCAGTCAATGATCGGTTCAGTTGCACCAGAGGACCGAGTCCATGCCATGTAAAAAACAGCCCACACCATTATGCAGCCACCACCAGCTTGAACAGTGCCTTGCTGACAGTTTAGGTCCATGGCTTCGTGGGGTCTGCGCCACACTCGAACTCTACCATCAGCACGTAACAACTGAAATCGTGACTCATCTGACTACGCCATGGTTTTCCATAGGTCTAGGGACCAGTCGATATGCTCACGAGCCCAGGAGAGTCGCTGCAGGCGATGTCGTACTGTCAGTAAAGGCACTCGAGTCGGTCTTCTGCTGTCATAGCCGAAGGAAGGACACATTTCGCCGCACATTTCTATCGGACACGTCCCTCGTACGTCCCGCATTGATTCCTGCAGTTATTTGACGAAGTGTTGCGTATCTATTGACATTGACCATTCTACACAGACGTCGGCGGTCTCGGTCGTTAAGTGCAGGTAGTCGCCCACTACGCTGTCCATGATGGGATGTGATGCCTGAAATTTCATACTCTCGGCACACTCTTGATACTGTGGATCTCGGAATGTTGAATTCAGTAACGATATCCGCAATGGAATGACCCATTCGTCTAGTTCCAACTAACATTCCACGTTCAAAGTCTGTTAATTCTCGTCGTGCCGCCATAAATCACGAAAAACCTGTTCACATAAATAACTTGAACACAAATGAAAGCTCTGGAAAACGAACTGTGCATTTATACTTTTTCGCTGCGATACTACTGCCATCTGTATATTTGCATATTGCTATCCCATGACTTTTGTCACTTCAGTGTATAGTGCATCTAAAAGAAAATTAAATTTGTATTCAGCTTACATCTCTTACATATTTTCACAGATGAAAATGATTAGTTAGCAAGACATTGATATACTTCTGTTTAAATAGGTTGTTTCTTTTCTTTTTATTCTTTTTTTTTTGCATTGTTTTTATGCAAAGTGTACTTGCAATGTCATATATAAAAAATGAAAAGTTTTATAATGAACAAATAATTTGTCTTTATCACAGTACAGAATTTTTTAAAAATGCAATGACATTGAAATTAAATCTACGAGGGAGAAAGGGGCTTCGAGATTTGGATTTCCTGTGGGTCCCTAGAAATTTTAAAAATGCTTTAATTTTTTTTAAACCGGAAATAATTACATTTTTTTTCTAAATTTCTGATGAATATATAAGGCATATAGTAATGTAAAAATCAGTTTTTATTCTGTTTATTTTTCAGCAGTAAATTTGGATTATGGAGTACTAAATAGTGTATCTAAAAGAAAATTTCATTTGAATTCAGCAAACGTCTCCTACAGATATCTCATATAAAAAAATGAAAAGTTATATAATGAACAAATGATTTATCTTTATCAGAATATATATTCTTAAAAAAATGATACAACCTTGAAATTAAATCTCTGATGACAAATAGAAAATTTTAAATTTGTAATAGCGCTTCATCTGTAAAACTGGTTTTTTAAAAAAGTTATATAACATGGAAACTTAACAGCATATTTAGCCAATTGGAGCTGAGGGGAGTTAGAGATTTTACAACTGAGTTTCCTTCGGTCATAAATTTATGAAGGTCAGCCTATTTTAGCCATTTTTTTTAACATATATATGGTCAAGTTACTAGAGCATGTTAAATGTTTCCAGTGTACAAATAAGAAATTGCTCTATTTGCCTTATAGTTGTACACACAAAAAGAAGTAGGGTACCGTCCATGCCTCAGAGCAAAGTTCTTAAGAATTCCATCTAGAAAGGCGTACACTTTGTTGTGGAGGAAGAAAACTCATTAAATTTTATTTTTTATGTTTATTTTTTCTAATGTTGAATATAAACATCAAAGAATATAGACATTTGAATTACAGAAGTATGTATATTTTTCTAACGTTCAGATACCAAAGAACAAAGAAAAAAAAAGGCATGAAATGATTAAAAGTACAGTATGTAGTTCTTCAAAAAGATATCTTCTTTTTTAAATAAGCTATTCTTATGAACCATGCAAAATATTTTTTAAAATTCTGATACCGCCGAAAATCAAAATTGTATATTTTTCAAAAGGCAGAACAAAAAGGAGCTCCCGATCCCCCCCCCCCAAGTAACGAATAATCCGTGTCATTGTTATAAAAATATGACAGTTCTTAAATTTCTTGAGAGAACTATGATCTGAATAATGTTATTCCTGAAATGTTTACATAACTTGTATCGATATATAACGGTATCTATATTTAATACAGTTAACACGTTAGAATGTAACAATGAAAAATTTTTTTGTTACATTATTGAATTCATTGAAATTAATTGCTTAACAAGTACCCTCATGAAGCAACATATGTTTTATAGAAAAAGAAATCTCAAGATTGAGATGGAAAGAATGAAATAGTCTAACTCATTTTCAAAAACGCAAGCAGACAGATTTTAAGATCCAAAAATGTGTTTTTATATCTGTTAGTACTTGGGATTAATCTCGTTTTTCAATAATAATTTACTTCTTATTTCTTTTGTTAGAAATTATATTACATAAAAAAAATCTTTTAATATATAGAGAAAATGCAAAACTGGCGGATTCTTTTTAAGTCGTTCAGAAATGAAATCTTTTTAAAAAAAAGTACAGTTTTAATTTAAAAAATTGTATTTATGAGTTCTCTACTCTTTAAACTATCTTCAAAAACTCGGCAAAAAAACCCCTTTAATATCGTGAGTGAATAAAAAATATAATCTTAATACAAATCCAGTCATTGCGGCCGTGTTACAGGTTTAAACAATATGTTACAGGTCTAAACAATTGGGCCGAAATAAATCAAACCTTGTACATTTATTATTTGAAAAAGAGAGATAATCTTTTCAAACTATGGGTTAATTAAATATTCAATTCATTAGAATAAATGGAAATTTTATCGTTTTTCTACAATAACTTCGGAGCAAATTATTCTGCAAGAAATATTTATATATCATTTTAAAATTCAAATTTCTTCCTTTTCGATTATGCAGTTTCCTTTCCTTGTAATTTTTTTCTGATTCTTGCCATTTTTTTTTTACAAATTTATGAAACAATTAAGTAAATGCTGATGATTGTGTAATAAGGAATTTTATCGGCCTTTTTTAAAAAATAGTCTAATTCAATTGACATTCTGATCTTAATAAAAAAGTTAAGACTCTAAAGGTATGTAAAATAAAGTGTATATTATAAAATTTTATAAAGAATAATTTTTTTTTAATTTTAGAACTATCCCTAACGAAGTACACTGCTCAAAACAATTAGAGGAGCACATGGTTTTAAAAGAATTGCGCAAAGATGTCTACCAATAAGTGACATAAAATGACTCATCCATAAATTACAGCCAGCCAGGAAACGGAAGAAGAAAACTTTATATGCAAATCAAAGTTCATGACGTCAAAAACCAGGAAAAGGAAATAAGTCCAGAAATCGGAATGTTACAGAAACGTCTGTTTTATTGCCGTAGCTGTGAAATTTGATTGCGCAGTCTTTCTGTTTTCGAGACAAGCTTATGAGAATGTCTGAACAACGTGATTTACCAGAATCCATGACATGGCGTGTCATATGCCGACTGGGATCAGGCCAAACACAACGGAGTGTCGCGGACGCTGTTGGACTTGCCAGAAGTGTTATTTCAAGGCTGTGGAATCGATTCCAAGAAACAGGAAATGTTAGACGTTAACCAGGGCAAGGTCGGCCACGCGCCACTACAGCAAATGATGACCGGTATATACGGTTAACAGCCCGTCGAAACAGAGCAGAGAATGCTACTCAGCTGCAAAGACAGTTGTTCTTGACAACAGGACGAAGGGTGTCCAGCCAAACAGTGCGTAATAGGCTTCATGGGGAATGGCTCTATGCACGTAGGCCAATGGTCTGCATTCCGTTGAACCCACACCACCATGCGGCCCGAAGAAGATAGGCTGCTGAACATCGAAATTGGCAGCAACATGATTGGAGCCAAGTGCTGTTTACAGACGAGTCCCGATTCAGTCTGGAGTGTGACACTCGACGTGTTCTGGTATGACGGGAGAGAGGCACTCGAAATAACCCCGCATTTGTTCGTGAAAGGTCACAATACAGACGACCTGGTTGGATGGTATGGGGTGGAATCAGCATAGGTGGACGTACGGACCTGCATATCATTCAGAATGACAGGCCGCAGGTATGCAGACGAGATACTGCGATCCCATGTCATTCCTTACGCTGGAGCCATTGGCGATTCCTTTATTTTCCAAGATGATAATGCCCGACCACATAGGGCTCGTCTGGTGGATAACATGCTTGAAGCTGAAACAATACAGCGTATGGAATGGCCAGTGTGCTCTCCTGACCTGAATCCAATCGAGCATATTCGGGACATGCTCGGACGACGCACTGCTGCGCAGCCAAGGCCGCCTGTGACTGTCCCAGACTCGGAGATTGCACATCGTGAGGAATGGAGCAGTATTCCCCAAAGTCTGATCGATAACCACTTCGCATTCATGGCAAACAGGTGGGCAGCAATCTTAGCTGTTCGAGGAGACCACACGCCCTATTAAAACTCATGCATCATGTCTATTCAGAGCCTTTTTTTTTATCGTTTACATGCAACCAATTTGTTGCCCTAAATCATCTTTTCATGTTTTCAAAGAATTAAAGCTTAATTCCACATTGTTTTATTTTTTCTCTGTATTACGCATGGATACGCGTGTACTACCCATTATATGCCAATACGTGGCTGTCTCGCACGGATTTCTTGATTCTTTTTTCTTGCTTCCCTAATTGTTTTGAGCAGTGTATTTTGATTGTGAGTAACGCAGAATGTATAAACTAGTTGTTTAATAAACGAGTGCAGACAGAAGATGGGAATAAACAGAAATCTACAGAACATTGTAAGCCTTTCTCTCAACATAAAGTCAAGGACATATAGCTTTCTCCCTTTTATCATTGAAAGGATTGTCGGAAACGAACATCTCCTTCAATGAGAGAAGTGTAACTATTTTCCGAATTATTGTCGCAAAGCCCACTCCCCCCTTTTATGATCGTTACAGAAGAAGGAAATTGTTGAGTCTGTCAGCTAACAAAACACGAACAAGACATTCATGTCATAATACTAAATGTATGAATTCATGGGTGGAAAAATAAGGAAATGCATAGCATAATGACTTGAGCGATGTAAAGCTTTTAAAACAGTAAAAGCAATGATATATCAATGCTTAAAATTTTTTCCTGGGGAAGCATGGGAAGGCACGAGTGAAAAATTAATAATAATAAATATTTAAGGGAAATTTTTTACAACCATTAATAAGGAAACCACCTTGTCGACAAAAATGGCTAGTATTTCATAAAAAAGAGGAGGAATTATTAGTTATTTCCCTCCCTAGTAATTTCATTTTTAATCAATATATAATCGGTGGAAATTATTAATAATTAGTAACCCAGATGGTTAAATATTGAGTTAACACTCATAAAACTTTTAATCCTCCTCACAGCTCTTGCTTTAAAAAATAGTGTACACTTGGATAAAAATTTATCATAAGCAATACATAAAAACAAGTTTAAATATATTAAAAGAATTGACAGAGTTTATTTGACAGAATTTAATTCACCTAATATGTTAAGAGGATTTCATGAATATTATAGATTATTTCAAACAATGGTTTTTTTAAAAAAAATCCAATCTATTTCCAATTTCCCCCCTTCTTAAAAATCCTTGGTTAGAAAATAAACTGTGGATGCAGAATTAAGTTTGTAACATCTTATCGACTCTCTCAAATCTGGGTGTGTGCAGTACAGGAGATCCTTTTTTCACACCATTTAAAGCAGGAAGTAGGATCATGAACATTCCACCCCACAGCGAACGGATTTAGCCAGGTCCACCTCCACACATTTCATGAACGGGAATAAGCGAGCCCGCACTGTCTTCCGCGACTTCCGCGAACGGTAGTAGCCAGGTCCACACAGTTAATCAGGAATACCCGGGTCCGCACAGTCGTTCGCCCACCTGATTCAGTTCGTTCTCGTAGATGATCCGTCGTTCGGGAACGATCTACCTCTAATAACAGGGTTGTGATTATATTTCAATTGCATAATTCTTATTGAATTTGGAGGCCTATTGTTAGTGATCATCTTAAACATGTCTCTCGGGGTACCTGTTAAAATACTCCATGAAGCAGAAGGACACATAATTACTTTGGAAACGATCACCGGCGAGGTGTATCGCGGTAAACTGATTGAAGCCGAAGATAATATGAACTGTCATATGTCTGATATTACAGTTACATATAGAGATGGAAAAGTTGGAAAATTGGAAAATATGTACATCAGAGGTAGTAAAATCAGGTTTTTTATTTTGCCGGACATGTTGAAAAACGCACCCATGTTCAAAAAAGTTGGTTCCAGGGTTGGTGCTGGAAATCGTGGAAAGTCCGCAATTCTTCGGGCACAAGGTAAGCACTTTGTTTTTCTATACGTAACGTTTAACCAAAGATCGTTTTTAAATTTATTTTTCATTCCGTCGCGTTCAAAGTAGGCGATCCCAACTAAACTAAAACGAATGAATTGTTCTAGGGAAATTCGTTTTCATTTCCACGTTAAATTTATAAATTGTTATTTAATTATGTTAATTGATTTTATTGCATTTGAGCGAATTTATTTAGTTAATTGTGCATATTGTGATGAAGTTGACACATCGGATTTTTAATGGAAAAGTATGAAATAGCGATAATGAGTGGTTAATCGTAATCATCATTGTATATAGCTTTGAATAATTAATTTCTAAGGCAATACAATATTTAAGTTAGTATAAATTATTGCTGTGTTTATTTTTATGTCATAACATACAGTGGGACAAACAATTGAGGATACACCTTACTTTTACTTGATAAATCCAACTTCCGATCGAAATAACACATTAACTAGAAGTGCAAACACGTTTTTATTTTCACACGTAACAAAAGGGTTAATTTACAGTAAAAATAACGAAAATCAACAAAAAAATATCTAAAATTAAAAATTTCACAAGTATTTGAAATAAACATAGGCAGATTTTTACCTCAAAAAATTGAGGATACACCAATAAAATTTGTGTGACATATCGCATACAAAGACAGTGTCAATATTTGGTTGCATGTCCTTTGGCTTTTATAATGTCCTCCAAACGTCTTGGTACCGATTCGACCAATTTTTTGGTGGTATGTGGAGATATTTTATTCAATTCTTCTTGTAGCACTTGCTTTAAATGGGCTTTGTTCCTAACTTGGTGTTTTTGGACCGCTATTTCGAGTGTGGCCCACAAATTTTCTATGGCATTGATGTCTGGGGACTGTGGTGGTGTGTGCAATTGCTGTTTACAATGAAAAAGAAACCACATTTTGACATTACGTGCCGTATGTTTGGAGTCGTTGTCTTGCTGGAAAATAAAATTTCCATCTAAACCCAATTTTTTTCACTTTCTTTAAGATTGTTGTTGAGTATATCTATATAAAGCTTATGATCCATTATACCATCTATAAAAACTAAATTTCCTACCCCATTTGAAGCCATACAACCCCAAACCATGATTGAGGCACCAGCATGTTTAACTGTAGGAAGTTTATTTTTTGGATCCAAAGCGGTGTTCGGCTTTCTCCAAACGGTGCAACTGCCATCACTTCCAAAAATGTTGAATTTACTTTTGTCACTAAATATATCTTTCTTCCAAAAGTTATCTGTCTTCAATTGATGAGTTTTTGCAAACTCCAAACGCTTTTTCTGATTTTGTAAGCTTATGAAAGGTTTCTTTGTAGCTACTCGACTGCTATATTTAGCATGTCTAATCATATTTCTCACAGTTTCAGCACTTACACTTCTGCCCATTATTCGAGAAGTTTCTGCAGCTAGTTTGACTGCACTTAGTTTAGGATCAATCTTGATATATTTCAAAATTTTCCTTTTGGTTACATCGCTCAGAATACTTTTGCTTCCTCTTCCACTTTTATTTTCAATTAATCCATCTCTTTTAAACCTTCCAATGATTTTCTGGACACACGAGTGGCTTCTACCGACAATTTCAGCTATTTCACGATAAGATTTTCCTTTCTTAAATAACCTTAATATAAATTTTCTTACATCAATACTGGTCTCTCTTCAAAGACTCATTTTAAATTTAAAATTACGACTTTAAATTCACATAAACAACTTCAAAAGTAAAAGCCGAAAAGGTTTAAGATAAAATTGGCCAAACTTAGGCTATTACAGTAGAAATCGGAAAAAAATCTAGCGGTAGTTATACAAAAATTTTATTGGTGTATCCTCAATTTTTTGAGGTAAAATTCTGCCTATGTTTATTTCAAATACTTGTGAAATTTTTAATTTTAGATATTTTTTGTTGATTTTCGTTATTTTTACTGTAAATTAACCCTTTTGTTACTTGTGAAAATAAAAATGCGTTTGCACTTCTAGATAATGTGTTATTTTGATTGAAAGTTGGATTTATCAAGTAAAAGTAAGGTGTATCCTCAATTGTTTGTCCCACTGTATACTCGTTGTTTGTTCTGATCCGAGTTTTTAATATTTGTAATTATTTACTGTCCCCAGTTTATTGGATGAATTCAGATTTTTCCAAGATTACCAAGGTTCATTAATACATAATGTAACCATCTTGGTGACCATTGGTATAAGTAGTATCCAGCTCCCCAATTTTTGGTTTTGATGGAGGAGGGAAGGATTTTATGTCTGTAAAGTTTCTTCAGTTTTTTTGTATGTGTCTAAATCAGACAGTTATTTATTGCAATTCTTTTTTAAAGTTTATGAGAATTACTTGTAGGAAAAAAAAATATTAATTATGCCTAGCTAATATTTTGTATTTCGTTTGATATATACTAATTGATATTGAATTTTTTTACTAATATGAACTGCAAATATAATCCACGAATCATACCTTATCTGTATTTTTTTCTTTTACATTAGTTGATTTTGCACTTTCTTTTTGAAAACTCTTTTCAAATTATGATTATTAATGAAGGAATTATATGTTTTTTTCCTTGCTTTGACTTCAAAATTATTTTGCTGTATTAAGATATGCATTACTTAAAAAGAATTTATCTTTGAGGAAAACTGAATTATTATGTTGAATCAAATTTTATTTAATTATTGTACTTTTCCAAAAGACGAAAATAAATGAATTGATATATCTTTATCATGAAAGAGTAAACAGAAAGTATGTAGTGGAAAAAATTAATAAGAAAACTATAAATTTGTTTAATATAATTATAGAACACTAAGCTAATGGGTTTTTTTTTTATGGAAGTGAAAAAGATTATTAGGTAACGAGAATGTATAGTATTCATATGTTTATAATAATATCAGTTTATCCATATTTAATTAATTAATTTTTAATCAATAGAAATCAGACTTCTCTTCAGCTTTTAAGTTGTGCTGGCTTTTGTTTTCCCATGCTTATACTACACCAAATGAAATCAAAATGTTATCTGAATTAAATATCTCTTTAAAGCTATATAGGCTGTCTAACAAAATTGAATGACTGTTTATTCCCTTAAGTATGGCATCCAGATATTTACTTTTAATTGTATATTTCTATCATAAAGTTTTCCAGTTCTTTCAGATGATGATTGAATGATGTGTTTACAAGATAGTTATTTATTCATGGCAGTTTTTATAAATTCCAAGAGATTTCCATTTCTAAAATAAATATTTTTACATCGAAATTTATCACTAGCCTCTAAATTTAGAATTGAACTTGTCTCAGCAGACATATTCAGTTCTAAATTTTTACAATTAAAAATGTGAAACTGTACATATTTGTATATAAAAAATATTTTATTTATATTTTTTTTTCTAGTAGGACCTTATAAAAACTTAATTTCCTTTATTTTTTGCTATCCATTTCCATAGAAATTAAAGCACTTTCATTCAGTTGCCCATCATATTTAATAGAACTTTGAAACTGATATTTTATATCTATGTAGTATTTGGGAAAAGAAATGTTTGTTCCTCTTTTTCAGACACTTTATATATATATTTGGTATGTTTTCTCAGTGTTTTTCGTGCTGTCTGCCTTTGTG
>JAOUZG010039019.1:28656-56596 GCA_026289955.1 Argiope argentata | reverse complement strand
TGAGAAAACATACCAAATATTTATATAAAGTGTCTGAAAAAGAGGAACAAACATTTCTTTTCCCAAACATTACATAGATCTAAAATACCAGCTTCAAAGTTGTGTTGAATATGATGGGCAACTGAATGAAAATGCTTTAATTTCTATGGAAATTGGTAGCAAAAAAATGTTTATTCCTCTTTTTCAGACACCTTATATATTATATTTGGTATGTTTTTGCAGTGTTTTTCGTGCTGTCTGCCTTTGTGTTCAAATATATCTCTAACTGATCATGATTCTTATAAAGAAATCTTAATGATGGTTTAAAATCTAACTCTTCCCATAATCATGAAAAAAAAAAAGCTTTTGTTTTAAGAATGCCATATTTGCTTTCTTTTATTACTGAAAGAGCATGTTATATTTGTATATGGTTGAAAAAATATTTCTATACTTAACTGCTTGTTATTGCAGCTGCTCGAGGGCGTGGACGTGCCCGGACAATTTTTCCAAGACGTACTTGAGCTGTTCCCTCATTTGTATCATTTCTCATAATTCAGCATTTTTTCAAAACAATTGTATTTCTATTCTGTAATTAATGTATTGTTTTTATTATAAATAAAAGTACACTGGATTAATTTTATTGTCTAATAACCAATGCATTATTTAACAAAGAAACTGAGCGATTTGATAAACATTGCTTCATCAGTTTAAAATGCGACAAAATATATTAAATATTTATTAATAAGAAATACTTTTTTTATTAGAGTATATTTTTTCATATGATTTGAATTTCATAGAATCGAAATATGAATTTAGGACGTTCATGAAATATATTCTGTGATAATGAACATTGTTTCAGAAATATTTACTTAATTGAACTAATTAACAGTGAAATCATTGAAGTGCAGAGATTTATTTTGCTTTTTGATGCCTTGAATAGGCAGAATTTATATGGCCATGATATGTTTTTTCCCATTCAAATGACTAGACATAAAGATTCTGAAATTTAAAATCTCCACTTAAAAGATAGGTGCACAAATTTTATCTGTTATTCTCATTATTTTAATTCTCTGAATTTTAGTTGAACTTATATATTCATATTAAGATCTATATCTGATAATTTTTTATGTTAAAAAAGCTTATTTTATTGACTTTTTATTTTGAAGAAAACATTCAAGAAATTTACATTTATTTACATGGGAAAAAATTGATCATGCAATTTTTTTTTACTCTCTTGAAGGTCTTCAGATTACATTTTTTAAATTTCAGAATTTCATTTTCAATATCAACTAATGAAGAAGTACATCTATCAAACTGTCTTATGGAACATAAGCTAACTTAAAAAGCTTCTCCTGGAAAATATGCAGGAGTATTTCCAGGGTATTATTAATTTTTGCAGTTGATAAAATAGTTGGATTTTGAGTTTCTTCTATTAGATAGCAGATGTGTCTGGTTAATTAGGATTATTTATTTTTGGTACACATGGGACAAAAGGGTATTTTGTTTGATTTTTTTTTCATTTATTTATTATATCTGCTTTCGGTCTCTGCCCTATACATATGTCATTTTATGTATAGGAGAGATTTTACTTTTGTTTTGGTAAAAAGGCCATAAAATTTGAAAGATCTTGTATTTAGTTCAAAGATCAACCACTGATTACTTACTTTAATTTACTGCTATTTTGAAGAAATTTATACTTTGATTAATGAAAATATTTTTTTCTGATTTCACTGCTAAACTGCTAGGGTTAAGAATGTAATTGCTTACTTCAGTTTTTTTACTCTATTAAGGAATGACTATAGTATATGTACTTAATAATAATAATTTTTTGTGCAAACTCTGATTTTTCTGTTCCAAACCAAGAATGAGTTACAGAGTTTTAAATGTTAAAGTGCACTATTTTGTATTTTTGACTGCCATGATACATTGTCCCATTGACTAGAGCTGCGGCGCAATATTTCTCATTTAAAGGAAACTAAAATTTAATTATTTAAGATCATTTTGTCAAATTGGGAGAAAGATGCTAATCTGTGTATGCCATTTCTTTTTACCTACTGATCCTATGCTCTATTACATTATGATAGAAAGGTAAATATTTTTGAGCCCCGAGTAAATTTTCTCTTTTCATTTCTTAGTGGATTGAAAGTTTACTGTTGTAAAAAAGTATTCTGAGTTACAAGCATAATTAATTTCTTATTTGATATATGGTAATATCCAGTATCTTAATTCTAACTGGTATAATCTTTACATTACTTTTCAATTTTCAAATAACTTAACGATTATCTTTCTTTTATTATTTTAACATTATATCTTATCTGACTAAATCCTGAAAAACCTGCATTGTTACTCTTTAATAATCAAGAAACTTGCAGAATTATTCCTTTTATTGAGATGAAGGAGGAAACAAATGATGTCATTATCATGGTCTCTTAAACTTCACAACAGTTGTAGAATGCTTTCGTTTAATTGGGATGTGTTTCATTGATTCAAAATTTATTACTACCAGGCAATGATCAGTAAGATATTATTACCAAATATTAGAGATAAATTTACTATTGTATATGTATCATATACAATATCAGGAAAAGAGGTGGGAATTAAGTCAATTGTGATTGGCCAATGGACCACAAGGACATTTTGGGGGCGACTGCCCTTTTTAAGGCCTAAGACACCCATATTAAAAGAAACACATTTATAGAACACATACCACTATTATTATTATGTTTGTAATTGTCACACCTACACCACAAGGTGGACCACAACTCCTTGAAAAAGTTAAACTGTACGCTGGAAAAGTTTGCCTGTCCCTGATATATGATGCAATTAAATTGTATTATTATATCTTCCAAATAATATCAGGAAAGAAATGTTATATGTTTTATTCCCTTTAATAAGAATATTTTTTTACTAATGATGAGTTTCTATCTTTACCTATATCTGACAGGCTGATGATTCATTCATAACTTGTTTATGATTCAGCCATTGTAGGCTCTTTGACACAAATTCAATTCTTGTTAGTCTAAAATCCCTGAAAATGTGAGGCTTTTTCCTAAGTTATAGTGAAAAATAGGAACAAGTAAACAAAGACCAAAAGTTAAATAAAAAATTATCACTGACAGTGCTGAAAAACTAGACTTCTAGGCATTAAAATTAAACAAAAAATGGGGGCCAGAAAATTTAAAAAAAATCTAGCAGGACTCAAAAGAAACTTTATTACTTTAACAACAAATGAGATTATGAAAAATTCTGAAAATACTGATAATTTTCCAATATCAACTTTCAGTAAAGTTTTTTCTCATTCATCATATAATAACAATGAATATATTTTAAACGGAACTAACCTTTTAAAAACTGCGAACTCTTATAAATAACTGCTTTTTATGGATACAAATTTCAAGAATTAATTGAAAATAACTTTATCGTTTTCTCTCAGTAAAATTAATTTTCTCATTTATATTTGTTATTTTAAAAAGGGCAGGGCAAAGGTAATTTTAAAAAACATGACCAAAATGTTAACATTTTGAGGTTTAAAAAATCGAGTAATAAATGCAAAACTAAGCCGAATTAAAATTAGCAACAGAATTGTTAACTTGTTTATAAAGTCGATAAAAAAATTAATAGCAGTCAGAAAACAAAATTCTGCCTTATTTAAGCTCAACCAACTTGTTATTAGAATTCCATAGCTTCTTTTTACTGTACTTTGAAAACTACAGAAGAATCCCCATTTATATTATAATTAATTTTCAATTTAAAACAATGGGATTGATATAAAAATGTAATTAGTTTATATGAAATTTGAAGAAATATGAAAGTTTGAGTTTCCTAACTAGGACTAATTCTGAATCTAAAGTAAAACTGAATTTAATTTAGTTGAAATTATTATTATTAGTTTATTTCAGTTGAAAACTGGCTGTTTTGTGAAGGTGAACAAAACATGCATGTTGATACAGCAATGATAGTTTTAACTTTTATTAAAATATGGATTTAATCTTTCACTCATTCAGTTTATTCTTATTTACCCTTAGTGAGTTGCAATAATATTAGTTTATACTTATTTATTGTGTTTCTTATTTTTGAGTACTTTGTTGTAGTATATATTACTTTTTTATTACTCTTAATAATAAATGACTGCATATTACCTGAACTTATATACACTGGTGGACAAAATTAAGAGATGGAAGGCACTTTCCCAAATATCTCGTGAAATACTGGATAAAAATAAATAAAATTTAGTATGGATATACTTATAGTATGACAATAATGTGAGCAAAGCAAATATTCAATGTGCAATTCATTGGCAAGAGTTATTGCCAACAGTCTAATGTGGACTGAACTTCATGATGAAAGATGGTGAGTGAGTGAGGTTTGTATGGTATGTGATCGCCTTTAGTATGGTGTTTGGTCACCTTAGACAGGTAAACAGCTATGCATGCTGTTAATAAGAGAGTTAAGGAGTGCTTGTGGAAAACTCTTCCACCAGAGCAGTTTTTAAAATTAAGAAAAAACTTTTATTTAGAATTTATATATAATACAACTGTCTCCACATTTAATATTGCTATGATGGATATCCATACTTTTAATAGCAGTCGACTATTGTCTGTGCAATTTCTGTAGGCGTTTCAAGGACACTCGATTTCATCACTTTCTCCTCCGTTGTCATGGTTTCGACTAAGTCCCCCCCCACGCCAATACGTTGCAGTAAACACGTTAACATGGCATTTTAAGCAAACAATTTTATTCAATCGTTGATCCTGAGTTGTTTTCTTAAGTAAATAAACAAATAATAATAATTTTTAAAAACCCAGTAGGAGGAGTCTATATAACTTTCTCGTAATTTTTTTAAATAAAGGTGCCGAGAACACCTTGCATGGTGTAGAATAATTATGAAATATTAATCTTCGGCATGAATTTAGCATTTTTTATTGAATCTACCATCTGATTCTCGGCTAATTTTTAGTCTGTTAATCTCTGGAAAATGGGTGCTTTAAAGTGTATTTCTAAGAAAGTAAAATGCTTAAAGTAAAAAATTATATTATTCCACTCTTAAAGTAAAAAACGCTACAAAATGTTTACTGCTTTTGCTTTATTGAAATTAGTTTTCAAGCAATTTTTATTAAAAAATATTTGGATGATTAAAATATGACAAACTTTCTTTATTTCTGCTATTTTCAAAATACTTCTTTTAAGGTAAGTAACTTCTTTTAAGGTAAAAAAACTAATTTTCTTTTAACAGAATAAATAAAATTGTGAAGGAAATAAAATCTGAAGAATGATAATTGTTTAGAGCGCGCTAATGATTCAATTTACTGATAAATTATCTTAGCTTTATTATTATTATTAATAATGTATATAGTTATATCACTAAAACCTGAATTTAAAGCCAAAACTTGTCTTGAAATAGCCAAAAAATCCAATGCCCTATGTATTGTCTATTCTAGATAAGATACAGTTTTCAAATTTCGTTAATTGAAAATGCCCTCTTTAGGCATCTATTTTCTTTATCTTTTTTTTTTTTTTTTTTTTTTTGTTACACATAATTATGTATTAGACATTAAAATGTCAACGTTTAGAAGAGATAACTTCTTATGAAGAACTTTTCAGTTTTATTGAGAAAAAAGGTGAATATTTCAAGGAAAGGGACCTTTAATCATATATATATTTAAAAAAAGGTTCGTTTTACAACGATTTATGAAACCACATCCATAAAAGTATGTATTTTGTATTAGAAATATTATACGATATCAACTTTTAACTTATTTTCAAAATATATTTAACAAAAAAGAATACAAACGCTCTATTTTATAATACGGGGTAAATAAACTTTTAAGCAAAAAGAAAGAAAAAAGAAATTTTCTTTTTATTTTATTAATATAAATTGATAATTCTCTGGTTAATGTACCATGAAACCTCATGATAAACACTACACAATTCTTCGTTATCAAAAACAGATGAAATGAGATAGAATTATCAAAAACTGCAACCAGAAATTTAAATAAAATGAATCTCAAGTTCCCACAGTATTGATATTTTTTCCTTGAAATGCTACAACATGCATTGAAAAATAAAACATGTTTTAGTCATAATACTTAAAAATTAATAAGTCATCGATCATTTTTAGGTGAATTTACCAAAAAGACATCGAAGGAAATCAGTCTATTTCCAGTTTATCTGCGATATTAATATAAAATCTTAAAATCTGCATAGGCATACATGCTGTAAGTGGAAAAGGAATAAAAAAAATTGTGGACTTCTTTTAACCTAAAACCGCAAAGGAACAATTCCCTGTATTGACATTGCGCAACCTCAGCCGACATATCTTTAATAAAAGAAGGGATATCTGCTGATTTCCCCCACGGTGGAGGAAAGGAAATGTCAAAAACCCAAAACATTCCTCTCGTGTCCTCAAGAAATCCTCCATCTCCTTAACCTAAGGACGGGCTCACACGAGGCCAACTATTGCGCGCTATAGAAGATCACCCCTACTTCCGGAAAAATCATGTAACCACAATGGCAAATGGTTGTTCCGTTAGGACAACCGTTTGCTATTGTCCCAACGACGTTGTCTCAACTATTCAGAAGAGGACAATACAGAGACAACAACACAGGAACAACGATTGCGTGCAATAATTAGCATCGTGTGAACCCACCTTAGGTCATAAAGAGAAAAGCAGAAAACTTTTAATGGGCCGAAAAGTGAACGGACCAGTTTTTCTTCGAATTGTAGTGTCATTGAATCGCATATCACTAAAATTGAAGTATTCGCAAGAAAATGCTCATTTGTTGATGGCACCGCTCCGCTTTATTTATGAAGACTATCGCATAAAGATCATTTCTAATTGCCTGTGATATGACCTGATGATCATTCTGCAGGTACCATCTATTTGCAGAATATAGATCTAAAGAGAAAATTTTAAAGAAATGAATTGGCTTTTCTAAAAAATGTTTTACTCCAATAAATAAATTAAATTAATAGATTGAAAAAAACACACATTATTAAAACATAAACTGAGATGAAAACTGAACATAAATCAATCACACGTTACTTAAATGAGCAAATTAAGAATTAATTACAATTAATAAATTTTATATTTAATAATAATTGATGATTTTTAATTAATAACATGATTGAAATAACAGACATTTGGAACAAATATTTAAAAATAACAATAGCAAAATTATTTGTTATTCAAAAAATCATGAATTATGCATTGCTACATGAAAAGCTTTATAGATTTTGTCTTACTAGTTAAGCCAATTGTCATACACTTGTAATGATATTGAAGATACAGAATGCATTCTATTTCGTTGTAAAAATATCTTAATTTTCATGAACAGCTCCGAAAGCGAATGGGAATTGGATCACTTTTTTTTTCTCTTGGTTCTTTTATTTAACGGAAGGAAGATGCATCGAGAAAAACGAATATCGAATTTCTTTAGCATCTGTCTGATTCTTAAACTTCCTTTTTCGAATTTTGCTCTTTGTATTGCCGTGATTTGAATGAATTTAGCTTCCTGTGCCATCTCTTTCCAGTTTATCGTTTTAAGTTGAATTTCGAGATGTCTTCTTTGTGCGATAATGATCGCAGCATCATTTAATAGGAAGAAGGAAAAATGGAGCCGGGGTCCTGGCGCAGAGGAAGCGCGTCTTTCTCATGATCAGGGCGTCTCGGGTTCGAGTCCCGGTTTGGCCATGGTTGTTCTTGCGTGTACTATCTATAAGGTATGAGAATGTGCCCCCCCATAAAAAAGGCTGTGCAAGCGAAAGTGTGTGTGCTATCCTCATATGAGTTAGAAGTCAGACTTCTGGCCTCGCGTGCTCAAGAGGTCATACCCTCAGAAGCTACTGCACCACCTTTTTCCACTGTAAAGTAAAGCGGACACGAGATCATCATCAGGAGAAAATGGAGATTAAGCGGCATTTTCTGCTTATAAATAGATAAAAACTACCACTATTTATAAATGAAAAAAAATACGTATTTGAAAAGTCAAGTTCACGTAATTGTGAAATATTGGTGCTACAATAGTTATTTAATAAAATTCATGCGTTCAACAGTAACAATACGTATATTCTAGAAGCTTTAAAATGTTCGCTGGTTTGGTAAATTTATTGCATCACTGTTCCAATTAACGATATTCTTTGTATTTTTGGAAATTTGGGTAAAACTATAGAATAGTGTCCATTTCGTAGTTATTATTTTGTGAGTGTCATTTCTTTATGAAGAAAAAACTGCTAAGCCAATGTATGAATCAATCTTCAAGTTCGAGCAAATTATATATGAAACTTATAAGGTAAACAAAAAAAATTCTTGCTGTTTGCGCGTTTCCATTGAAAGAAGTGAGAATATGTATGCAAATTCGTGTATGACATGATTGAAAAACCGTCAGTCGAGAGTAGGAATATCAGTTGTTATAAACGCAGGTCCACTGCTCACATTCATCAATCGGAACTCGTACAATAGAGAAGCGAAATGGACGTATCGAAGGAGCTCGTTCGGGGTAGTTTACTTTACGACTTGAAAGAGGGCTTATCTGCCGCCGAATATGTCAAGCGTTTGGGGATAGTGCTGTCAATGAACGTACAGCAAAGCATTGGTTTTAAAAATTCAGATCGGGAGATTTGTCCCTCTGTGATAAAGCTCAAACAGGACGACCACAGGCCTTGGGATGAAGCCCTGCAGGCAGCCATGGAGGAGGACAGTAGTCAAAAGTGTGGTGAACGTGCCAGATAATTCAACACTTCCAGTGAAACAGTTAAGACTTCATCTGCACCTCTTAGGTAAGACGCACAGGCTGAGCAAGTTGGTTCCTCACACGGTCAAGTGGTACGCTATGAGCTGGGCCAATCGGTCACTGTTGACCTGTACTCTCAGCAATTGGAACGTGTGCTACAGGCATTGCATCAGAAGGAGCCAGCACTGGTTCATCGAAAGGGTCTACTGTTATTGCATGATAACGCGAAGCCGCATGTCGCGCAGGTGGCCAGAAATACGATGCAGCGACTTGGTTGGGAGACTTTGTGCCATCCTTACTCACCTGACCTTGCACCATCAGATTACTATCTCTTCCATTTCCTGGACAATCCTCTTCCAGGTAAATCCTTCACCAATGAAGCAGACGTGCGACAAGTTCTCACGGACTTCTTTGCTTCCTACACCCCCGAGTTTTACCGCAAGGGGATTGAACAACTGGAGACACGTTGGCAGAAGGTGCTGGATGCCGATGATGATTACTTCGAGGGCTAAAAATAGGCTACACTGTTTGTATGTCATGTTCTTTTAGGTCATTAAAACCGGCAACTTTTTTTGTTTACCTTGTACTTTATGTAAGCAAAAACTAATGCTAAAAATGAATTGTTTGAGAATCATTCTTAATCGAGATACTTAATATAATTATGAGCTAACACATTTTTTTTTGGCTATAGGCATACTTGCTTTTAAAATTTGCCTAAAGCCTATTTCTCTGAAACATTTTCTATTGAATGTCATGATCAACATCATACTTTCAGTATAGGTAAATAAAATGCATGTCAGTCGCTCACAGAGTCAATAGTTTTATATAAATATTCAAAAAATAATTGAATATTTAAAACAACCATCTCTATGAAGCATTTTCTAGCTTTAATATAATATTACTTTATTATTAATACTATTATTGGAAGATTTAATTTTAAATATGCTCTAGAATTTTAACAATGGGTATTCTATATAACTTAAATTAAATTATTCAATTTACTATTTTAAAATTCAAAAAGAGACGAGAAACAGTAATTCTGAAATGAGTAAAACATTAATAACAAGTATTATGGAGGGTAAACTTATTTACAGACGTAAGACGTATAAATAAAAATTGACCGCGAAATGCGTTGCTTAGCGCAAAACTAGAGAACGACTCGACCGATTCGGCTAATTTTTTTAAAAAATATTTTCGTTAAGACACGAGGAAGGTTCTTATGGAAAGGAAAAAATAAAAAACTACGAGGAAAATAGTTAAAATGACACTTTTCTCACTTTCCCGCCAAAAATATTCATTTCCTCCCCCTCCCACATCAAATGAGTAAGATAACAGGAAGTAATGATTTGTTGAGCAAAAAAATACGCGAAGTCAGTTGGTTTTTATTTATAGATAACGGGAAGTTCAAAAAACTAAGAAAATAATTGCTTTTATGCAGCTGATTATACTGATTAAAAATATTCTTCCAAATGGGCGTGAATATCATTTTGCTCGTTTTATTCGATGATTCATTTTTTAATGTTGCTATGGATTGTGCTCTGATATAATATTGCCTTTTTTGTTCTTAAAGATAAAAATTCTTTTTTTTTAATGCAGCATTAAGAACTCTTAGTGTGTTTATTTTATTATTGAAAGAATTTATATATTAAACGATTCTTTTTATTTTCTTAGTGTTTAGTCTGTATGGATATTTAACATATACCTGCCCAAGATAAAGTTTGGGCAGGGAAGAAAAAAAAGAATAAAGGGAAAAAAGGGTTTGTAGAAAGATAAGTAATGAAGAAAAAAAAAAGGGCAAAAAAAAAAAAAAAAGGAAGGGGAGAAAAAAAGAAAAGAAGGGTGTGTGTGTGTGTGTGTCATCATTATTTCCTCTGTGCGCAGCATTTTTCAAGCCCGTTTTTAAACTTTCTCATCTCTTGAAAACCAATTGTGTCTTTATTTGTTTAGTGTGGTTACATTTATGAAAATATGAATCTCATTATTCTATAAAAACGTAGAATTTTAGACCTTTCTCTCCACCTCCACTATTTAAGTAAAATATCAATTCCGGGACAATCATTGCAGGGATAGAGAGAGAGATGATTAGTACAATGAACTGAACGTCTGAAGAAAATACTATAAATGAATTATAAGACTAACAAAATTTGTTTGTTTTAAAAATATTTTGGTGAAAAACCTGTTATGAGACAAAGCTACATAAAATATTATTTGAAAATTTTAGCGTGCACTAATACTGGCGAACCGACTGGTTGCCAAAGGCGGCTAGTATTAAAATATTTAAAAAAGGTTTTGTTCATGATCAAATAAAAGAAAAAAAATGGAATTATATAACATCATTGATATAAAAAACTCAATGAAAAAACAACAACCCAAAATTAAATACTAAGCTATGTTTCTGAGTATCAAAATTTTAGCTATTTATTATTTTTTGTAATTTTTTTAAACTTTATATCATAGCATGAAATTCGAAAATAAATAAATAAAAATATGAAAATTGAAAATTATGCGAGGAAATGAAAAAAAAGGATTATATAAAAACCATTAAAAGACTGAAAAATTACCACAAAAATATCTTTACTTTAAAAGCAGAAAAATAATAATTTCATTAAAAAAATGTTTTAAGCCTATTGAGTGCTGGAATTTTCAAATCAATTTAAAGTACTGCTTATTTGGGGGGGGGGGGGAAGCACATGAATAAAAAAGGAAAATTTGAAAAAAAATCGCAACAAATAATCCAATCATATAAAGTGAAATAAATCGGAATAATAAAAATTCTATTAAAAATAATCTTTATCTTATATATAAAATAAAATATTGTACTAAAAAATATACTATGAAATTGGAAAACAGCTATTTTTAAAGATATAGATTAAGAAAAATTATACATTTTTAGAAATATAAAAGCGCACACTTCAGAAAAGCATGCGGATTAAAACAGGAAAGAAAAGAAGAGCAACATATATTTTACACCAACATCCAAAACAATGCCTTAAAATAAAACAGCCCTAAATTATTATCAGGACTGATTCACAATAGGCATGTAAATTCAAGCACTATCGAAATTACAAGAAATTCGGTATGTATCAAAAATTTGGTAATTATGGGAAATTCGAAAACTGTCAGAAATCCGATATGTATCGAAAATTCGACATAAGCATCGGCAGTCTAATATGTAATGAAAATTTGATAAGTATCGGATGTTAGATCAGGACCGACTGATTCACTCAAACTAGTTCTGAAAGGAGTTGGAATTTCTATGGATCCTAACGGTCATTGTTTTAGGAGGTGTTGATTTCTTTTACATAGTCTATTTTTATGCCTTTTAAAGCCGAGGGGAAAGAATTCCCAGTCACGAAAGGGCATTTACACAAAGTTCCCATGCATTGCAGGTATGCTGTTTATCAATGAGTGCGAGACAATAAAGGATTAACGACTTGTTCTATACTGATCAAATCTCTACTTCGTACAGCATAATTGTTAATATAATTTTATTCCAGATCAGAGCTGCTGGTCAAAAAATTATGGATATAAATGAATTTATTTTTGGTGGTGAGGATATAAATAAATGCAAAATTAATTCTTTGATAAATATACTCTCAGGATTAAATATTCTCTTAAACAAATAATGATGAATATGCACCTCCAAGTAATTTTTCATGAAAAAAATTATAAAATAATCCCCCCCCCAAATGACTTAATAGATATAGTGAATGTGACTTGATCTTTCAAACATCTCATGACAAGAGTATGATTTAATTTAAAATTTTCATAATGTATAATAACTTATCATCATCATTGAAATCGTAATGTCTTTGTTATGTGTCAATTGTATGACAGATATTTACGTTTATTTATCAGAGTATTTCTATCGCAAAGAATAGTTCCAATACCTAGGATGGTTCAAAAGCAATAGTAACTCCCTCCCCATCTGTTGTGCGTTCATCATTGCTATTAAAATTATAAGGTTAATAAAAATTTTACATTTCTGCTTATAAGAAATGTCATCAAAATATTTAGTTGTTTATTTAAACACAAAAAATAAGTCGAACAGTCGAAAATAGTAAATCTACATGGTTTCAGTATTAAATACCAAAAAAAAAAAATGGTCTAATAATAATAATAATATATTTTTAAAAATATATATATGTAAGTTTATTCACATATTTTAACATATTCAGAACATAGAATAAAATAATAAATAATTATTAATAAAAAATTTTCAACAATACTTACATTTAAATTTATTCTCTAAATTGAATAAAAGTACTGTAAAGAAATATATAAACTCATAGAAAGTAAAGAATTTCTATTATCAAAATTGGTCTTGTCCTTTGGGAAAAATTATCTTTTTGAGGTTGTATTGTTAGTTAATTTTGAAAAATTTATGATTAAAATTAAATTATATAACTTATACACTGAAGAAGCAGAAAAACTGGTATAGCAGGTCGTATGCAAATAATGGAGGTGTTCAACCAATCAGCGTAACGTGATGTGGTCGACAGAGCGTATATAAGATAATAAGGAGTCACGTTTCAAAGTGTATCGGGTGCATAGTTTATATTTCTTATGCCTATAAGAAACTACTCAAGCTGGTGGAAGCTCTGTGAAGTTATTGGACGTGTGCAGTTAGCATGAAATGGGGTCGTTGATATATGTAGACTCGACCATGACAGGTCAGCGGTACTTTAATTCTTCTGACATGGGCATTATCGACCATATCTGGAATGTTTTGCAATGTGCTGTCTTTAGGAGATCTCCGCCACCTCGTATTCACATGATTTTGTGGACCGTCCTGCAAGAATCATGGTATGAATCGTCTACATAATATTTTCACAAATGAGTTGAATCCATACCACGCCGTGCTGCGGCACTTCTGCTCGCTCGTGGGGGCTCTCTCCATCTTTAAAAGCTACGATACATGCAAAAGAAAAACTAATAACTCTTGTCTGTTTCAAAGTTTTGCAACAAACTTATTTTGATTTGAAAAGAAAAAAGAAGATATTGGTTCATAGGAGTTTTTAAGGACATATAATTGTTTCAAACCTAAAGGTTCCTTTGAGAGTAACAATTAAAGTTTTATGATTTTTGTCAAAATAATAAAAAAAGCAAATCTGAAATCCAGAAAATGGAGCCATTGATTCGAAGCGAAAAGAATTCATAAAATTCCAAAATTTAATTCATTATAATCATAATCTTTTCTTATAATATAAGACAAGTCAAAAGTATTAATTTTAAATATTTGCATAATAAATGCACAAAGAAAATAGATTTTTATATGCTGGATATCATATTATATATACACACACATAATTTTGTTTATCTACATTACATTTTTTTTTTAAAAAAAAAGAGGAAATGTTAGTCAATTGTAACAAGAATACATTTGCGTATTCACACAGTTATTAATTTACATTTTTATATATACATTAATTAAAATAAATAACACCAATTAGACATTCTTACATATTCAAAGTATTTAACCAACTATTGTAACTTTTCATGCTAAATCTATTTACAAAACATTTTGTTTTTTAATAAATCACTTTTACACCTCTCAGTACACATATTTATACTCTTGAGCACACATATTTATATCAAATCCTTTTTATTTAAAGGTGGTATCTCTCTTTCCATCGTGTAAAAGCCAAAATCATTTGCTGCATAACTAAACTGACAAATTAACTGATTCAGTGAATTCATGGTTATGCACTTTTCCTTTTAAAAATGTAAGAATGCAAATATTTATATTTATTTAATGAGTGTATTATGAGTCTGAAACCACTAGAGAAATCATTTTTAAAACTTACTAAAAAAAGTTTTGAAGCATAGTCATGGAAGCCCTTCAAAATTTACAAATTTTTTGATTATATAAACTCTTTACATACTTCTCAAAAACTTTATTTGTAAATATGAAAAAGTTGGATCAAATACAGATGAATGCTTGCTTCCACATATATCAAAGCTTCTCATTACTTTTGTTTTTGAAAAATGTCTAGCAATAAATACATAAATAAATAGAGTTCATTTATGAAACATTAAATATTATAACTGTTTTTCTTCTTATAATGTTACATTGCTCAAATGTTTTAGGCATTGATGTAAATTTAAAATATATATTTAATTGAAAGCCTTTACATTAGCTTATTTCTGTCGCATTATTAACTTAAATGAACTTATTTCTAAAAATAGACGAAAAATGTTTATGTAAATCAAAAGATAAAAAATAATGTGTTAAAACTGATTAATTCTTAATATCACATGGGTGTATTTTAATACAAATTTAGATAATTAAAGAAGAAAATATCTAGAAATTTATATTGCCTAAATTAGTAAACTAAAGAACATGCAAAGTGAATTTAATTATATATCTAATTAATAACTTTAGAATATCCATGTATAGGTGTTTATTGCTTTTGTTCTCTGTAAGGCGAGTCCAGAGAAAGTATGAGATGATGCAAATTGGTGCGAATAACTAACAGGTACTTTGTATGCGCCATATAAATGCTTTGATGCTTCAATGAAATTAAAAAAAAAATTTAGTTCATAATTTTAAACAATAAAATCATTGTGTTCGCTGTGAATGTAAAATAAATAATCTATATAATAAAAAAATTTATTAATAACAAAATATATAATTACATCATTTCTTCATATAAAAAGTAATTTGAATGCTGAAATAAAACCATCTTCAAACTTATCTGAAGAAAAGCGAGATACAGAGTTACGAGCATTTGTTCTTATTTCATCTAAATCTTTTGGATCCATTTTCCAAACATATTCCATAGCATCTGCAAAGGTGTTTATGTCATTTGCTAAGAAGCCAGTTTTTTTACCATTATAATCAACAATAATGTCCATCTTTGGGCCACCAGTATTATGAGCAATCATAATTAAACCTGCAGACATGCATTCAACAATTCCTGTAAAATATTTTTATTGTATTAATCATACTAGAAGAAATTGCTCAATTAAAAGTTTTGTATTCAGTTTCATGAAACAACTAAATAAATTACAATCTAATAAAAAATAAATATTCTACTTTTTACACAGTCATTGAATAGTTTTAAAATAAATAACATATAAACATGAGGGTCCACATTTATCTACATTGTTTAAGTCATTAAATATAGACTTAAATATAAATAAAAGAAAATAATTAAATCAAGTCATTTATTTATATAGTTTATCATTGAGATGAAAAATACCACTTTTTATATCTTTCAGTTATAAACAATGTCATGGTGCTCATTTCACTTTGGGGTGAGGTAGTAAAGTAGTAAAAATGTATTTTCTAGACATGATTATCACTATTTCCAGTCAAAAATTTTTATGTTTAAAATATGAACATTTTTATACTTTGAAATATATCACTTTTAATTTTGAATATTGTATAACATACCAAGATTGTTATACCATATATAATAATAGAATAGGATAGGATAAATGCAAAAACTTGAAAGGTAATAAAAGTAAATGATGTAAAAATAAAGTAAATTTCCTGAATTATATATATATATATATATAAAGAATTCAATTATGATACACTTATTTTTATGCAAGGCAGAGGAAAAGTAAAATCCCAACAAATACTTTCTTATAAACAAAATTTGATCTGTGTTTGTAACCATATATATATATATATATATATATATATATATATATATATATATATATTAGACACCATTTGTTTATAATATTACAGTATATTATTCCATTCACATATAATATTCCATTTCACAGAAAGTTAATTCCAAAATTATCTTTTCAAAATAATTTTAAGACTTTTGCAAGATAGCAATTCATTTTACGAAGATGAAAGCCATCCTAAGTTTTAAAAGTTAGCCAAATTTTTTAATTTATAAAATTATGTTGCGCTGATTGCAAAATAAGTACAAGAAAAAGATTGCAACAGTGAGAAAAGAATACTTTTACTTCTTTTGTTGTGTATTTACAAAACTGTGCAGAATTTTTTAAGTGAAGTAAGATGTTTGAAAATTCTTTTATCCTCAACTGAAGACACTAGTTATATATGCAATGTAGAGATAAATTTAAGTAATAATAATAAAAAAATAGTTTTTATTTTTAACATCAAATTACCTCTTCCTTATCATCTCCTCCAAAGTAAATTGATATTTAAAATAATATTGTGACATTATTTCAATAGAAAATTTAAAAGACAAGAAAAACCTTAATTGCCAATGAATATGAGATAAAAATGTTTCAATCAGCAAGTGACCATGCAAATATAATCCTTTCAATAAAAAAAAATGCTAGAAATGTATAAGACTTTGAGAAAGATACTAAAATGATGACATTTGTTTTGCTATGTTAAAAAAATATCCCATCAGAGTATCTTTATCTGGTTGCAAAATATATTAGAATTCATAAAGAAGCTTGTAAAGCTAAGAAACAATGATTGCTGATAGAGCTAAAAAATCAGTTAAGAAAGTAAATAAATAAACTGGCGAATTTCAAGATAGGATCTAAATAAACCTGTATGCTTGCTTGTTGTTTATGAGACATTTTTTAATTAAGCTCTTGCCCATTCTGCATTCAAGAACAAATGTGCACAAATTTCAATCTTTTATATACCCCAGTTTTTAAATTTTTTTTCTCCAGAATATCAAAGCTCTAGCAATAATACATTAACCCAATACACTGTATATATTAATTAAGAATGTTAAAATGAAGCATATTTATAAAATGTTACTTGATTTAATGGAGCTTTAGCGATGTGTGTCTCTGTTTCATGACTTGGAATACCTAATGCCAATTGCTTAAACATTAAGTTGAAAAAAAAAAAATGGAGGGGAGGAAACACACACAAGCACACACAAAAGTTTAGGTTTTATTTTTAACTGATGACAGTTTAAATCAAAACAATTTATAATTTTCACCCCTTGTTCACTTTATAAACACCTGTATTTTTAAGGAATTTTTTTTTATATCTTTAGACAAAAATTACTGGAATTTTTTTAAAATATTATTTAGTTTTCTGTATTTAAAACTATTTATTCTATATTTTAAAAAAGCATGGATGTAACTGTCAAATAGAATTGGATGTTCCATTAGTTGGAACATTGCACCAATCGTGTTACATGGCAGGTTATTATGGTAGAAAGAGAACATCTATTCTTCATTTATTGGTCCACTCTCTTTTCATGGAAACTAAACTCAATTCAAAGAGAGTTTTGGGGAAGGTTAGAGATTCCCTTAAGTTTTTTTTAAACACTATCTTTGATAATCTCTGTATGGCCTTGATTTTGAGTTTCGATAATGTTTGTTTTATATAGTCATGCAATTACATTCTAATATATATAAAAGTTTATTTTTTTATTTTAAATATAATTATAATTAATTTATTATTGTAAATTAATTATATAGGAAATGGCATGTAGAGATCTATCAAGTCTTTTTGAAAGAGAGAAAAGACAGAGAGAGAAATAAACATGCTTCAAGAATTGTCCTCAGAAAACAAATTCGAGCAAGCGTTCTGGTAGTGCAAATTAGGGCATGCTATATCTGCCACACAGATAGTAGTGTTTTATTCATATTAAAGTGATATTGCTCATATTTGCATCTTGCAAAAATGTCAAGTTTTTAAAGCCATAACTAAGCAATAATATGTTAAGCCGTAATTTTCAGAGCTCTGGTGGCACAGTTTTAGTAGATGGAACACCTACAGAATGAAAATGAGAAGTACATGAAATTTAACTTGCATACGTCTTTAGGCCTAAATAGGTTACCTACAACTTTTTTTTTCTGCTTGAATTTAAGCTTTAAAGGATAGTGTGTCATAAAGGATCAAACATTTTTTAAAATTTAAAAATAATTTTAAAAGAAATATTTTATATAACATTCAAATTACATAATAATATCCTTAATTTTCATCACATTTTATAAATATTTAAAATTAATTTAAACTGCTGCATATGAGTAGCTTATAAGTGAATTTTGCAAGTCCTTTTAAGATTTCATACTATTCTGAAAACCTAGATATCAACAGTTATACAATAAATACAAATTTATTATTTAAATAAAATACAGTGATCTACAACATATTTTACCCTAAAATTACTGAATAAATTTGAAAGAAGATTATAAACTAAAATCACATTCAGTATAGATCTAATAAGACAGGACATAATCTATTAAAAAAATTTCAATTCAAAAAATAAGAAGTATAATTATTAGAATTTTGAATCAGAAACTCATTTTCAAAACCTGATCTATCTTGTTCTAGAATATCAACTGAAAATGATTTAACAAATACAAAATGCATACAGTCATTACTTGCCTAGCTTCTAGAATTTATAAACTTAGAGATAAAAAAAAGAAAGAAAAAGTAATCACTCTTACCAATACCAAAATGTTCATCTCTCATTGTATGAAGTGCCATAATAGATTTCTTCATTTCTTGAACTATTTCTTGAAATGTCAAGTTAACTTGGAATTCCACTTTTTCAGATATCTTCAGTTCATTGCACAAGTTTCTTAACATCTCTACCCTTTGATAATCTTCCTCATGCCTGCAACTTCCAATAAGTACCAAAATAGGGGTATTCATATGACATTCTAATCTTTCAAGAAAGTTATGGAAAGCTCTAATTTGAAGTTCATGATTTTTTTCTGGACGAAACTGTGCAATAGACATAATTCTTGTTTTACCATTATGTATTTCCAATGGAATGCAATTAAATGCAGAAACATCACATGGTGGATAAACAGTAAAAGTCAAATGAGATTTTCGCCACAGTTCCAATATGTGATTTCTTGTCCATGATGAATTCACCATGATAACATCAGCCTGCCTACCGACTACACAATATAAAAATGCAAAAAGATGGTAATAAATAAGCTTGCACTGTGAAAATAATTTACTGTTTGAAATATATTTGCGGTTATTTACAGCAGTAGTTCTAATTTGAACATTCTTCAGCATATCTGTACTAATAGTGGGGAAATGAACATAAGCAGCCACAGAAGAAGACCCTAAAAATTTGAAAATTGGGAATGTCCAAGCATATCCCATAGTATCAATATATATATCAGGAGCATATTTAAGTAGAGCTTCTAATCCCAAAACAACAGATCCCAAGCTTTGCATAAGTAAAGTGAAAACTGGATAATACTTTGCTTCAACTAAAAAACGAGTTTTTAAGTATATGATATCGATATTTCGAAGAAGTTTTATGTTGAAACGTACTTCAACATTCTTTAAAATGTCTGCAGCTGGTACACAATCTCCTGAATAAACAATACAGTGTGCATATTTATACCTAAAAATATAAATAGAAATTCCTTATATAGACACTTCATTTCCATAAATACACATAGCATAAAAAATTAGAGTGAAATTCCTCAAATAATTTTTTTGGTTATTTCAACTTCAAAACACAAATCTGGATAAAACAATACATATTTATAGATAATAAATAAGGATAAGAAGTAAAATAGAATTACACTCATACTAGATATAATTTTAGCTAATGATTCATATTTTTCATTAAAAGAAAACAGAAGCCTAAAACAAGATTTAAAGCTGATTATACAACCATTTCTTATTCACATTAAGAGGCATTTTCAGCCTTAAATTTTAAGGCCTTTATTCAAGGTAACATTAATTTATCAGCAACTTTATTTTCATATAAAATTATATACACATCTAATATTTAATGCAGAAAATAATAAAGCATAAAGTGAAGAATTTACATGAACTGGAAAAGTAATTCATTAGAATGATATGGAGTAGAGACTTTACAACAGTACAATTTTTTGTTTCTAACACATTACTTGCACTATCAAACAGTCAATTAATTTGAAGCAAATACCTACTGCTCTTAAAAGAATAACTTAAATTAGAAGAAGAGATTAAAATTTAAAGCTTTCAATAAGTAAAAGTGAACATTGAGGTAGGGGGAAAGAATTTAATGCTTTAGCCTCCTTGATTGTTAAGAAGCAAACCTAATGAAAGTGAAAACTTTTAAGAAATTTAGAACTGAACTTTTAATTGCCATTTGATTTTTGATACTCTTGAAACAGAATTTTTTGAAAATCATATAATAATATATTCAAAAATTAAAAGCAATTTTGAAATAGCTTTTAGGAAATTTTGTCAATTAAAAAAAAAACCTTCATTAACAAAAAGTCACGTTAAAATTTAAAAAAAACTGGAGCCTGTAGAAGCAACTATACTACGTGTCTACAATGACAACACTTCCTGCAAAATATTTTTATTTACAATGAATGTTAAAGAACAGGTTACTGAAGGGGAAAGCTCATTTTGCATAGGTAAAAGCTCATTCAAGTACTTTTACATTGGCATATTTAGTGTCAAATTGGTGATATATAGTATTATTACATTTAATTTTTGGGAATAATTCAGAAACTTAAAATTGTTTGAATACTCGGAATTTTGTAAATATTGGTTATTCTCGTCATATATATATACAAAGAAAAACACACAATAAATGGAGAAACTTATTATTATTTTTAAGTCAAACAAATGCACAATAAGAAGAGAAAAAATCAATTAAGAAATCTAAAGCAGAATCATTCATGATAAAAAAATATTATTCTGCATTTCATTTGTTTTAAATTTATGTAATTAATTAACAACAAATTCCAGGGACTAAATACAAAAGGAATCTAATTGTACATAAAAACAATAATTTAAATAACCTTTTGCAAAAATTATCATATTTAAATAAAAAGGAAAATGTTCATTATTAAGTACACTTGAAATCTTTTCAAAACTTATTTACTTTCACTGAAGTATATATTATTTTCTGAAATAGAAAATTAACAACTATCATACTATCGGTATTTAGATTTTTTAAAATCTAAATTTGATTTGTAACTTATTTTCAAAGTGAACAATTAACTTAGCAAAATGTATATATAAAAATATTCTGCATTTTTAAATAATTAAAATATTTATTTGAGCATATATCAGAGGTCCTGCACTTCAAAGGAAACACAAAAAAAGCCTTTAAAAATAATTTGAAATCACTTTATATAATCTCTATGAAAAGAAGACAAAGAAGCTTGTTTTAAGGTTGTATTCCAGATTATCGAATGTTCACTTTCTCAGACCTGGAAAAGAAACATAATTTCAAGGAAAACATTATCTCACAAAAACTGGTGCTTCAAATAGTAGGCTGAAAAATAAGCCTTTAATTTCAATAAATATCATTAGTCATTAGAATATTATCAATACAGGATCCAAATATTCCTGTATTCATTTGAACATTTCAGGGTTCAAAATTCTGTAAAAGTGAAGTTTAGTGTGCCCCTTGCTGCATCAAGGACGCCAAATTACCAATAAAGATGGTGGACAAAGTAAACAAACACTTCTGTGGAATAGTTATGGTTACCACTTTCCACAATATGATAATTTTTTTTACTAATAAGCATTGTTTCATTAAATTTCAGAAACATTCATTAAATATCAGTTATATATATATATATATAGATAGAGAGAGAGAAAGATTTAGAAAAATATATTATGATAGAATTTTTTTTAAAGAATGGGTTTTCAGTTTTAGTTGAAAGTCATATGAAAAATGCTTTTATATTTTATGGTACTTAATGTAAATCATTAAAAATTCCTGAAACAGTAAAAAGAAAAGCAAAACAGCATTCCTTGAATGTAAATACAACAATTGATTTTGTAATTTGTTTATTAAAAAAGCAGTAATGAGACTTTTATATTAGACATTAGAATATTTTCATTGATTTAATTATTTGTTTTTATTTAACACACTTCAAATAATATTTATGTTGGGTTTTATCCACAAGTATGAATATTGAATCCATATTCAAAAATAAATAATTTAAAAAATTTAGAAAACAATTCATTTGTATTATGAATGTATGAAGTTTTTAAGAGAAATTGTTCAAGTATGAAAAAATATGTATAAATATAAGGATATATTGCTTTTCTTTCATTTCACTTTCTATAACTTAAATTATTAATTATAACAATTATAAAAAGACAATTACCCAGCAATTAACTAACCAAATACTTTCATGCTTCATTTTTAGTCAATTCTGCCCCCCCCCCAATGTAACAATATTATTAAAGAACTTTTAAAAAAGATTAAACAAGAAAGAATAAATACAATCAAAAGAATATTAAGCTGAAGTATATGACTACCTGGAAGAACATATTAATAAAAATATACCAGAAACATATTTTACAGCAGCAGAAAATAAATAAAATAAAATTCCAAAGTTTTGTACAAGCAGTAATTAAACTAAATGAAAAGGAACAAAGACACAATTATAAAATTCAATTTTTTTCCATAAACATTTTAATTACAAATAAAAGAAATCAAAATTATCTCATTTCAAAATGTTAAAACTATTGCCCTAAGATCAAGTTTCAGCTGTGTAATTTCTTTAAAAAAATCTAAGCCACTATTAGAAGATTCTATTTCTTCAAAACCTGAATCACTGTCCCAAATTTAATTACCAGTTTATTCACTAGCTCTTCTAAGCTTACATCCCTTCTTCAAAATTTTTTTGCATGTTTTCCACATAATGGCAATGTACTTCCCATTCTTAAGAAAAAATCCAAACAAAAAAAAAATAATTAAGTGCAAATGATATTAATCAAAGAAAAGGTTGATATAATATAATAGAAGTAACTTAATAAAATGGCATATGAAAGCGAGTGATCTACAGCTTTTTCACTGCTTCCAATTAATGCCAAGAAAAAGAGAAAGAAGGGAGGGGGAGGAAAAAGGACTCCTAGACTTCCATCTAATCCCACTTATTCAAAATAGACCTTCTTAACCACAACCTGTTTCTATATCGGCAGTCTTTAACAAAGTCATTTGGCAAGAAGTGTTCTTCTGTTAGACGGTACTTAATCCTATGAAAGTATCTTTCTTCAATTCTGGGGGGGGGGAGATTATATCACCTTCCACAGGAAGAAGGCTCATGACTAATATTCGATTCTAAACAACAGACTTAACGAAGAAGACAATTGATAAGTAGATAAATAAATCTATATTTAATAACTATTACAGCAAAGGTATTGGAACAATTTTAATTGTTGTGATAATATTTGATTCAAATTGTCAATGGTACTTAAAAAGTAACATTTCAAAGTAGCCAACGTCTTTAAAATATGTTCTTGAACAGAAACATGTAAAGTAATAAATTATGCAGATATGTTTGTTGAAATAATATACTATTAGTAATCCTTATATATCAGTTTCTGAATGTTAACCAATTGCAAACATAGTTAATAGACTAACATAACATCACAGACATTTTTTGGGGGATGATTTATTACTAATTTCAATAAACGTAACAATTTTTTATAATTTTAAAGGCCGATGATAATTCAGTACCAAGGTACCTTTAACAATAGTATTGAATTATATTGCTATAACATAAAATTATACATCGAGGATGCAATGCAAAGAAGTAAGAATGAACATACTGCTTTTGAACTGCTCGTACCGCTGCCCATAAAACTCGTTCTCCTCCTCCGCCAGCATTGCAGTAAGGATGAAAAAATCCGACAGTAAACTCTTTTTTCCTTTCTTTCGAAATACGTTTTCTAAAAGCTATATATACTTTACAAGAAAATAATCCAAAAGAGACGAAAAGAAAAAACAGCAACGCACTGAAAATCATTTTTTTTTACACTTTAAAATATTTAACTTAGATCATAAACTGATGACATCGATTTACTATCAAAAGCGATAATAATAAAGGAATTTATTTCATGATATTGTATTAGAAAGCGGATTCAGCTTGAATATCCGAACAGCCGGAATATCTTTTTTTCACAGTTGTTTTTGTTTATAACAGTTTAAGGCGAGGTTAACAGTTAACTTTAAAATATGCTTAACTGTCAAACTTGAAATTTCGAAAGCAGCAGACGATTTCAGCAGTAAATATTGTATCAGCATATTTAATCTTTTTTGTGATTTTCTGAATGTTAGAAGAGAAAAAGAGAAATTTCAACTGTTTTATATAACGTACACAAATCAATCAATTGACATTGAAGTAACAATTGTGGGAAAGCCTACTTGATTTCGACACGTTGAGCTGAGCTGTTCTTTTTTACTGGTATCAGGATTAAATTATTTTTTTCTCTGCATTTTTGGTGGTTGATAAAAGTGCGCCTGTTTATTGATAAAACCTTTTTGCTCTCTCTACATCTGAAAACCGGGGATAACAGCCATTGTAGCTATAAGTCCCAATATCTTACACCTTTCAAGTACACATATTTGGATTCAATCCATAATGATTGTCTTTTATTTTTAGAATAATTTGATACAGTGTAGTCTCAGTAATACGCCAGATGTTTAGCCAAAGGGCAATAAAATTGACAAAACTTCCACGAATAACGACGTTTACATATTATAAAGATTTGAAAAATACGTAGTTTCAAAAAATTTTTAAACTGACTATTTTTAGAAAATGGTGCCATAAAATCTTTCTCTTCTAAATTTTTATTTAATTAGTTTTATTACAGCTTTTAATCTTTACTCTACGGACATTTAACAATTTGAACTGATAAAATCAAAGAAAATTTTTATTTCATTTATTTCCCCCAAAATTGGAAAGAAATTGTTCAGTCAAAATTAGGGCTTGGAAATCACATTTAACTAACTTCTAACACCCTACCTCCTGAGATATTGCAACTATCAAAAACTTCTAAACACAGAGGCTGTTCGTCTTAATGAGTGGCTAATTTAATTTATTTTTACAATTTTCAATATCAAGGAAGCGAAATGAAAATGTCCATCCTCTTTGACCTTTATGACCCGTTTCATCTGAGACTTTCTTATAATATATTCGAAGCAGGTTAAAATCTAAACAAAATCAATCTGGTTCCTCTGTTCAAAAGATATTATGCTTTACCTATGTTCAGAGCCTAACTAAGGCAGGGGAATACAGGGCAGTTGCCTCGGGCCCCCACATAAGTGGGGCCCCCAAAATCGAATATTGATTTTATTTTACGTTTCCTTCTTTAATGAATGGTCATTACTAAAGTAGTAAAGCAGAGGGGCCCCCAACTTGGCTAAGTTGTTATAAATTGTTTTGTCTAGGTTAATCATAACTTAGAGCAAATAATGGTTTTGGCTTCTAAGAACTCTGATCGATGATAAACTGTAGAATTTCTCAAAATCTTGTGAGAATCTTTGAAGCAGATAGTCTTTCTGTTGGAACCTTCCTAAAAGCTTTTATTCGTTAAGCTATTGTTGAAGGATTTCATAATATGAGGTTCACGAAAATAAAGCAATCAAGAGACAGGGAAAAAAGTGTGTTCGGAGTTATTGCTCTAATAGAAATATTCAAAGGTTATATTTTCTTATAATCATGCATAATATTTATTAAAGTAAAAATTCGTATTTTAAGATTTGGTATATAATTTTTTACAATAATGCATTAAGGGTATTAAAGCCATCAAATTAGTGCACAGTTATCGACGAAACCTAACTAATTCATGATACCTAAAAAAAAGAAAGTTGAAAATATTGTGTCATGAAAAGTTCAGTTTCATCGTTCTACTTCTAAACAATGTTCTTCAGATATTATTGCTTGCTTCTGAGAGAATACGACATCACGGGACTTCGGCAGTGTTCATTAAATGAAACTCCCTTTGCATTCATTCAAGTGAAATAGAGATTTTCTCTTAAGCTATAAGAAATAAAATGTGCACTTTATCAAGTTCTTAATGAACAATTCAGCCACAGATGAATATCATCTTTTAGCCTTCCATATTCTTTGTGGAATTTGATAATTACTTGTCGACTAAACAGGATTAAATGCATTAGAATACAAAATTAAATCTAAATCTTTATGCATTAACATAATCTAAATTCCATAAATGAGTCAAATTATAAATAAGATATTCCGTTTTGTTTAATAACAATATACCCTAAATTAATTACTCAAACTTAATTAACTACCCATTTTTCAATGTATTGTTTTGCATTCAATTTCAAAAACTGAAACGATCACACCATCGATTCAGATTATATTGTATAATTTTCTTAGAGATATTTATAGAGATATTTTATCAGAATTTTTGTTCTGTGATTTCTGAATTTCTCATAAGTGTGAAAACGGGTGGCACTTTATTAAACATACCATTATAAAATACATTTTGTCGTATGATCAATATTACTATCATAAATCAAAATTTTATTATAATAATGTACTCAAGATTATATGAAATCACTTTACTAACCTGAGAGGAACGTTTAACTTTTTTTTATTTACAAATTGGTAGAAACCAGGAGAGAATTAATGATCCTGAAACTAAACACACTGGGGATTATAACCTTTTTCGCTACATATCGCATAATATTTACATTCAAGAACTAAACACACTATATATCGAAGATGAAGAACTGTGAACATATTTTTTCAAGATTAAATACATACATTATGCTGATGAAGAAATTCTCTTCACAATTTATTGATAATATAGGAAAAGCAAGATCTAAAATAAGAAAATTTGTCAATATATTTAATTCTGAAAGATGAAACTATACCCAAATAAAAATTAAGTTGGGGGAAAAAGAAATCCATTATTATTTTACACCCATCTACTGAGAAAATAATGGATTTCTTTTTCTCTCATTTTCAAAAATTCCATATGGAAAGAAAAGAATGAAAAATAATGGAGAGAAATCCATTATTTTCTCGGTAGTTGGCTGTAAAATAATAATGGATTTCTTTTTCCCTAACCTAATCCATGGGTAAATAGTACGGACGCGATTCATGTTAGCATCCAGCCTAGAAATCTAAAAGCAGTGCAATTTTCTTTAAGTTACATGTGACGCTTTAATCTGCTGATGGTAATTCCTGAGGCCTCGAGTGACAGGAGCTTATAATTTAATCTTTTTTATTAGAAAAGAATTTCGATGCAAAATTATTCGCTCAATACAAAGGTTTGTTTATTGCTCCGAAAAATATACATAATTATTTCAGATTGAAATTCCCCTAAAAATTAATTTACATCGTTTTAATAATCTAAATTGAAATGTAAATAAAATGCCAAATTGAAGCAGCGTCTTCAATGGTGATCGTGAGTCACATTTCAAGTGTAAAAGGTTAATGGCGAAGAATGTTACTTTAATAATTACGAATGAAAGTGAAAACGATCCAAATTGTATGTACACGCCTTTAACTGGACACACACACACACACACACACACACACACACACACACACACACACACATATATATATATAT
>JAOUZG010039019.1:18542-28556 GCA_026289955.1 Argiope argentata | reverse complement strand
GCACACACACACACTGAAGTGACAAAAGTC
The DNA here is from genome assembly GCA_026289955.1 of Argiope argentata. Classification (NCBI taxonomy): domain Eukaryota; kingdom Metazoa; phylum Arthropoda; class Arachnida; order Araneae; family Araneidae; genus Argiope; species Argiope argentata. The sequence goes on along the minus strand of JAOUZG010039019.1, from coordinate 28,526 downwards.
ATGGGATAGCAATATGCAAATATACAGATAGCAGTAGTATCGCAGCGAAAAAAGTATAAATGCGCAGTTCGTTTTCCAGAGCTTTCATTTGTGTTCAAGTTATTCATGTGAACAGGTTTTTCGTGATGTATGGCGGCACGACGAGAATTAACAGACTTTGATCGTGGAATGTTAGTTGGAGCATGGGTCATTCCATTGCGGATATCGTTAGTGAATTCAACATTCCGAGATCCACAGTATCAAGAGTGTGCCGAGAGTATGAAATTTCAGGCATCCCATCCCATCATGGACAGCGCAGTGGGAGACCACCTGCACTTAATGACCGAGACCGCAGACGTCTGTGTAGAATGGTCAATGTTAATAGACACGCAACACTTCGTCAAATAACTGCTGGAATCAATGTGGGACGTGTCCGATAGGACTGTGCGGCGAAATTTGTCTTCCTTGGGCTATGACAGCAGAAGACCGACTCGAGTGCCTTTACTGACAGCAAGACATCGCCTGCAGCGACTCTCCTGGGATTGTGAGCATATCGACTGGTCCCTAGACCACTGGAAAACCATGGCGTAGTCAGATGAGTCACGATTTCAGTTGTTACGAGCTGATGGTAGAGTTCGAGTGTGGCGCAGACCCCACGAAGCCATGGACCCAAACTGTCAGCAAGGCACTGTTCAAGCTAATGGTGGCTGCATAATGGTGTGGGCTGTTTTTTACATAGCATGGACTCGGTCGTCTGGTGCAACTGAACCGATCATTGACTGGAAATGGTTATGTTCAGCTGCTTGCAGATCACTTGCAGCCATTCATGGACTTCACGTACCCACACAACGATGGGATTTTTATGGATGACAATGCGCCATGTCACCGGGCCAGAACTGTTCGCGATTGGTTTGAAGAACATCCCGGACAATTCCAGCGCATGATCTGGCCACCTAGATCTCCCGATATGAATCCCATCGAGCATTTATGGGACATCATCGAAAGGCCCGTTCGTGCCCAAACTCCTGCACCATCCACACTTTCACAATTATGGACGCCTATATAGACAGCATGGCTCAATATTCCTGCAGAGGACTTCCAACGACTTGTGGACTCCATGACACGTCGAGTTGTTGCACTTCGCCGGGCAAAAGTAGGACCGACACGATATTAACAGTCATCCCATGACTTTTGTCACTTCAGTGTATATATATAATATATATAATGTGTGTGTGGGTGGGGGGTGGGGGGGTGTGATGGGTTTAATGATGAGGATTGATTGAAATGGCATGGAGATGAACAGTTGCTCTTTTCCACCTACGTGTGGTACTTGGAGCATTTTCACAGGAATGTCCCAACGGTTTCCGGTCGTGACCCTTTCTCGGCCGACGGTAGCGGAAAAACGGTCCGAATTCCTTGGTGTCGGGGCTCTCTCTCCCCTCTCCCCTTTGACTGCTGATTCACACCGGAAGTGATGAGCGCCCTCTCGTGGAATTAATTTACCATATATATATATATATAAAATTTGAAATGAGCAAATTTAATAAAGTTCCATTTTAGTTTTTCTGAAATAATATTTATAAAATTATTATTTCTTACCAAATTTACACATCCTCTTATTTTTATTATCTTAAGTGAATTTGAAGGGACTAGAGTTTTTGGTTTTCGAAGACTGTCAGAGACATGCATGCAATATTCTCAGAAAATTTATCTTGAAAAATGAGCAGTAAACAACGACTGTTCATTTATATTATAAATAAAAAACAATGTTTTTATACCAGCATACTTAGAGGAACTTCATCTTATAAAAATAACTCTAAGATGAATTGATGATGATGATGTCGTGTCCGCTTTTTACCGCGGAAAGAGGGGTGCAGTAGTTTCTGAGGGTATGAACCCCTGAGCACCCGAGGGCAGAAGTCTGACTTCTAGCTCAAATGCAGATGAAACACTCACACATACGCTTGCACAGCCCCTTTTTACAGGGGGGCACATTCACGCATCTCACAGATAGCACACAGAAGAACAACCATGCCCGAACCGGGACTCGAACCCGAGACCTCCAGAACACGAGGCAGACGCGCTACCTCTGTGCCAGCAAGCCGGCTCTAATTTGAATTATATTTAAAAAATAAAAAAATTCTGATTTTCTTATTCTAAACTTTCAAACTGAAAAATTTGATAAATTTATTGGCTAGGAATTCCGCAAAAATTTTAATTTGTGTATCACCAGAAAGAGTATATATTTTATGTATTTGTCAAAGGGATGATGTTGGAACAATACGATTGGTTCTAGGGTTCTGAAATTTTTAAAAAATTTTAGATAAATTAAATGTCGTAAATAAATTAATATAAATAAAATATTAAATAAAAAAATTGATATTTATATTTTTTGATACAGTATATTATTTCATTTCAGTAATCATGCATAAATATAATCCTATATAATCAGATAGCGTAAATCAGAAGTAGAAACCATTAAAAGCAGAATAAAATTCGATTCGGTATCCTTTGATGTCTAAAGATGAGAATTATATGTTGTTATTTTATAATTAAAAGGAGGAAAATGAACTGGAATAGTTTCTTCGAAACTCTGTTGCTTACACTATTGTAAATTTATAGCTGAAAGATGTGAACATTTGGAAAGATGAGAACATTTTGGATAAGACCTTAAATGTTCAGACTCGCACATGAGCGTTTTGTGCAACCTACTACAGCGAATTAAACAGAGTATTCATTTTGAAAATATTTTCTAGACTAATTGAAATGAAAATGGGTATTTATTTTCTCGACCATTTATAGCTAACCCGTTAACAGTTTTGCTCGTATGCCGTACGTGCATCGATTTATTGAATTTAAAAATAAACCCTTCGTAATGATTATAATTCAATATTGAAATTACTTCGTATACATAGATAAGTTATGCATTCGATGGATTTCCATTTGAAAAAAAAAGAAAGAAAGAAAATATTCCTAAAATAGAAGGTGCCATCTTATTAAATAGTAAAGGAAGTAAAACAGTTAAGTGGCTAAAGATAGAATAACAATTTTAATTTATATTTCATCTCTTTCTTGAGTAATTGTGTTTGATTTCCTTAATTAATTTGGATTTATTAATTAAAACAATAGAAAAAAAGATACAAAAATAAAGTAACATGGAAACGAAGATTGCCTAACTGCCTGTTTGGCAATTTCTAAGGAAGTCATGTTGAAATATTTCAGGAAAGATTAACAAGGATTCGAAACCAAATATTTTCATAGTGTTCCTTCAATAATACCTATGCTACTGGACCATTTTTACTGTAAGGACATTAAAATATCCCCAAAGTAAAAATGCATCTGATAATGTTTTAAATAATCACATTGTTAGTTGAATGAATGAGAGGTCATTTTTGTTCACATAGCACTAATTTTCTACGAAATCTGGCAGATTTATTTTAAAATTTATTGAAATCATTGTTGATAAGAAATTTTATACGTCTATTTTTATCTAAAAGTTATTAGATAAGATTCGTAAGAAAATAGCTTCAATGCGTTTCTTTATTAACATCTAAGCTATTACTTTTTGATCTTTCCCTCAAGAAAGCTCTCACAAGTAATATCCAGAATCCTCACAGAATGAGCTGAATGAATAGATAACATCTTTGTATCACCTTCCTCTAGTTTTCTGCAAATATTGAAAGATTCGTTGTTTCATTTATTGATGAATTGTTATTTATTTAATCCCAATCACACATTTTTCGCGTGTCTTTTACGGGTTCATATTTCGAACCTACTTTTGTACTGTTTATATTTCCATTCTTGCTGAGCAGTCAACTTGTATGAATATTTGGAAGAAGAGGACTTATAAGAAACGTCAATATTTTGGAAACTTGATAAAGACTGGAAAAGGTCTTCAGTTTTTAATTTGTAGTTCTGTAGCACAAAGCTTAGGAAGTTTCTATTAGCGGAATTTAGTAATGTCTTAAACTTTTTGAATATAACCGAGTCCAATTTTTTTTAACGCTTTAGGGCTACATAAAAGGAATGATTAACATTTTAGTTATATGTTGGAATTTAATACGAGAAAAGCTCTTTTGCCATTTTAGATAATAATGGGTAAGCTGTATTGTTTTGTTTTCTTCGCATTATTCTAACTGTAAGCTTTGAATACTTGCAATTCAATTTCATCTTTTGAAAATGAATAGACATTTTTTCCCCACCGGAATATTCATTTACAATAACTTTCTGTCAGATAAGCTTATAAATAATATTTTAAACCAAGATTTTCTATGGAAGCAAATGCGTTTTATTATTTGCTCGATCATTGAGAAAGGTCTCTATGCAAATTATTGTCACATCCTTTTTTGTTTTATCTGCATGGGAATTCGATTTGTTTAATAGAATTATATTTGAAATTATGTACAAATATAATGTCTGAAAATCGCTGATTTTCTTAATTTTTTTTTCTAAGCATTAAGTAAAATTTTCTCCATTCAAAACAAGTCTGGATTTTGAGTTTCGTTGGTAAAATTTGAAAGTAAAGCCTTAAGCAAAATGGAGAAGAGTTTTGAATGTATTTTATAACTTTAATACTTTAAAGAAAAAGGACCTTCATTCTACTGTAAATGATGTGCTTGAATAAGTACAAAACAGGTATGAATTGTTTGTTTGCGTTGTAAAATTACTTCAAGGTTTTGAGGATAAATGAAATAAAAAGCCTACTCAGTTGAATTTTTAATTGAGCTGTTATTGAAGACGTTGCATATTCCCTCTTCTACGAGAACATTTGCTTCTATTTAAAAATTCACTTTGATCAAAAGTGTACATACTAGTGATTAGTTTCATATAGTTTCTATTAGTTGACTATATGTTCGCCATTCCTACATAATTCAATTTCTGATTAGAGATAGTCGCACAATGAATAGTTTAGATTCATTGTCGAGAAATCTTGATAATGAGCCGAATATTTACATAACTACGTTATGAAATATTTACTCGCATTATCTACTTATTTAGTTTCCGTATCTTTGTTTTTCATCTGAGAGTAAAATTTTATTTTCTTAACACTTCAATAAGTGTGGGAAAGATCAGAGCCTTCTCTATACCCGTCTTTTCTATAAAATTTTTGATTATTAATCTATCCTATTCAGGTAATTAACTGTATGTTAATTTTAATAATTAAACAGTAATAGAATTACAAGATAAAATTAGAAAATATGTTAGTTAAATTGCTATTTTACTGAGTTTCAAAAAATTAAATATTTCATAATTAAGAAATTAAAGATTTGTTGAAAAATAATACATTGAATATTTTCGATACTTCATAAATAAATAAAAAAAAATTCGGCTTATTTTAAGGTTTGCATACTCTTGCATCCTAACCAACTTATTTTTCAAATATTTATATCAAATGGAATTCAAGAATTGGATTAATAATCACGCCATGTTTGCTAACTGTCTTATAATAGAGGATAATTTAATTCTATTTGGCGTAAGAATTTCGATTATCTTGTTTGGGGTAAGAATTAAGTAAATCCCCAAAATTTCTCTTAAAAAAATTATGGAAAAAAAATTGTTTAGATTCAATTTTTTGATTAGTTTAACATTTGAGAATTCTGTTAAAGCAAGTTCACAGGCATGTGTTTGATTTTCCAACAATGCATAGATTTAGTGAAAATTCGTTTTTGACTAAAGATTGCCTAAAAATATACCTGTCAAATAAAATTTCGAATAATTTTTGCTTCCAAATAGCGCAAAGTTCATTTAAAGGAATCGAATTTTTCCGCATCGTTAACATGATACTCGATGATTATAAATTTGAAATGCATTGTATATCGCGCACTTTCTGTATCTTGCATCTTAAAAATTACTTTTACTGTACAGAATTGCTAATTCTAGTTCCATTATAACTTTTGTTTCATGATTTCTATATTTAAAACAGTTTAATTTATTTCATGTTTACTATTTATGTATTTATTCTATACGTCGTATCATTCTTATTCATCTTTACTAGAAGATTTAAAGGTTCATTACTTTTTAATGTAAGTTTAATGCGTTTTAATCTAAATTATTTCATTAATTACAACTATTTAACAATTTTACCATTAAACAATTAACATTTCAAGACATTTGAATCCATATAGTCAGACTTGTACATCCAATGGAGTCAATTCATCTCTTACAGTAAACATAATTTGTCGAAAATAGAAACTAAAAACAAATATTGTATATCGCGCAGTTTAACATTAAGATCCTTTCGTCGTTTAAAGACTTAAATTAATGGAATTGGTGATTCGATTTACATTATATTACTTTTTAAAATTTGGGTTCTATTTTTAAAATTTTTATTTCTTATCGATTTTAATTCACTTAAGAATCTGTCGTGTCAATACCTGTAACTTTAATTTATATTACTTTGAATTTGAAGTAAATTCCAAAATAATTATTTATACCATTGTATTTAAAAAATAACCTTAAATTTCGGACCTCTAGTCCAAAGCTTATCGCCTTATGCTTGAATTTTGTCTTCGGAATTCAATATTGCGTTGGCCATTGCTTTCCATGCGAGTTGAATTTTGTCACTTGGTTTCCGAAAAGTAAAGTTCATAACACCTTGAATAAAGTGCAAGTTAGCATTGGGAATTCCTATCGAAAGCTGAATTTTTGATCATTGTTTTAACGTTGGTTAATGCATTTGATTTGAGTAGAATAAATAGTATTTGATATAAGAAAATGCAACATTGTCACGGTGACATAATATAAAATTTGAAAATTATTAAAATTAAAGAAAAGCTAAAATGTTACTAAAGTTAATTTTGTTGCATTCGTGTAGAAATCATGCCATATATTCCAAAATTATTCACAAAAGCTTTTGAATTACAACATTTATTCGATTTTTTTACAAAAATTAAGTTTTCAACTTTAAAATACAAACATGTTTTTCATTTAGAACGGCTTGCATTTCAATCCATGGAATAGCTAGTAGATTTACTTCTATTCGATTCGTCTACGATACCAACTGTTGCATTTCTTTGAAAGCATTGCATTAAACTATTACTAGTCTGTTTTCAAGTTGTTAGTATCTATTTATAATTAAGCGGAGCTAGCATTAATTGCAAATTTTCTTGCAGATCTTTTCACAGAAGTGACAATTAAATTTTCCCATTCAAATCTTATGCAATTGAATGTGTTGATACTATCGTCGTTGATGGAGCCTTCTATTCTAAAGGGAAAATTCAGTACTTCTCTGTGGCTTTAAAAAACACCGTCAAGGAGCACCTCATCATAACACACTGAGCATATAATTTAAGTCGCTTATGGTTAAAGGAGGGAGATAGATTTCCTTCTGTTGCATTGGACTAGGCCTGTATTATGATCACATGATTGTGGTACCTTAGTTGCGCAGAGGCTGTTTTTGTAGAATATTCGAATACCGTAAACATTTTTTCCTGTTCATTAAGAAACTTAGTTTCAGATTTGAATACTCTATTTATAATTTAAGTTCCAAACATTTTTAAAAAATGAAGGAATTTTCTCTTAAGTTAATAACGGGATTGTGATCAACATCACACAAAGTCAAGTTCTGGATTTGAAAACGAATAGTTCTCGTAAAAGATTCCTTAAAAGGAAGGCGAGTTTCCCAAATATCAGTCGAAAATCCATTTTTATGTTTAGTTTAGAAATAAGTATATGCTAACTTTTAGGACTGTTAGTATGATGACCAGTTCATCCACTAAATATGAATTCTAACATTAATTCCCAGTACAACTTCAATTCCCGTTCCTCATTCAATTCCCTGTACAACTTCACTTTGAGATTACCTATTCAACTCGGATTCTCCATCCAATGTATTTACTTTCTGGAGTTTATTCTTGTTCATTCTTAGTTGAATTCAGTATATTAATTCTTAATATTGATTTTGTACAAATGGCTACTCCTTGACGTAAATGCTGAGAATTTCAGGCTATTAAATTGAAAAAGCAAATTTTATGAGTCGGGATTTATTGTTTGCGTTCAGTTATTTAATTAGAAGGGGGTCTGTAGGTATTGTATCTGGAAAATTCGATTAACGCTGTTGTTGAATGATTGAGTTAAAACAGATTTTATATTAAATATCGAGGCATTTTAAATTTCTGAAGGTATTAGATTGACACATTTTTAAACATAAGCAATTATGTAAGTGCTCAATAACATTTCGTATAAAGGTTTAAATATGCTTGAAGCTTCTACGTTTTAAGTTTATGGTTTGGATATTTAAAATTAAAAGTTAGATTAAATTTTTTTTCTTATTTTTGAAATAAACAGTCGATTAATTGCTAGTGATTCATCCATTTCTTCATACCCACCCTAATGTTTAAGAAATTTTATAACACTAATCCTCTTATCTGATTTTACCCCAATTAAAAAAATGAACTAAAAATTAGTGAATCTAACCAATTCTATTAACCACTTTTTATATTAATTGAAATTATGCATATTATATGTAGAAAACCTCTAATTTATACCCCATTCATTTTTAAATCGCTATTCGAAATCCTAAAGAAATTTCCTCTTTTGAAATAATTCGTAATCGTTAGATTTTCTTGTTTTATTAAATTAAGAATTGCGTAATTCAAATAGATTTTCATTTGTAGTCTGTGTATTTGGCCTTTCCATTTTCTGCTTGTATTAACCGCATGATTTTAAAATGAAATAGCTATAAATATCCCATACAAGGATACCATTTTAATTCCTATAATGTACACGCCACTGGAAATATTGATGAATTTGAAGTATTAATTCAAATGAAGAGATAAAAGTGCGATGCGCATCTCGAACATCACAATGTATGCGTAGAGTTTGAGATTACTCGTGTTCAACTTCATTAGTTGAGTAATATTTTATTAGTCGAGTTCTATTTAATGCCCGTTTCCACTGCGCGATCAAATCCTGGATTATCGAACATGTTATTATATTTAAAAAATCCATAAGATATCAATAGATTCTGGCCTTAGATAAACTTAATAGCATCTTTCAAATTTTGGTTACTATTTAGAAAAGTTTCTAATTATCTTTACATTGATCTTGCATCCCTATTTTATAGGTAATGTAAAGCTCTCTGATAACTAAATTTAAATGCAAACCTTAAAAACGTAAAGTTTTTCTATAATGCTATAAGTCTTAAAACTGACTCTTGCATTCGAATAGTGCATTTTGAATTGAATACACATTATTTGATATGAATGATACTTATGCTATGATTTTATTCAAAACTTGTTTTTAGGAATAGTTAATTGAAAGGTACAAAAGATTAATCGCTTTCAGAATAAAAAATTTGGCGCCGAAATTTTTATGAATTGTATAGTGCAGAATATCAAGTATTTTAATGGAATTTATAAAATTAATCAATTTAACAAATTTCACATCTTAGGTGTATTACCCATTAACAAGAAATCTCGCTTATAAACCTGGAATGAGCGGAGCTGGATCATTATATTTTAAAAATTCATCTTAATGGATCCATACTAATGCTAAATATGTGGTTTATCTGGCGAAGTAGGGCATGGGGATAAATGTTATTATTTGGTCGAGATACAGAATTCGAATGAGATAATTGACTTTTGATGTGCATTATGAAAATACAATTGGATAAACGAAGTAGTAATGGGTAGTTGTCCGATCAACGTAATGTGAACAAAATCTCATTAGGGGTGAAGGAAGCATAAGCGGAAGTGAATAATGCGTAGTCCACAGCTCAAAGAATTTTTCGCCGAGCGAAAAGCTGTGACTGAATCATCTTGGTGAAGTTGATCATGTTGGATATGTTTAAATTTGAGTGTTGCGGAATTTTGATCTTGAGGGCTTGAGTAATGCGCGAGATTTGAGGAATTCCGGTAGAAATTGAAGGGGTGGGTAATGAGTGCGCGAGCTGCAGAGTCGCTTGGAATGGCGGCGTGAACAATGTGTGTCTGTGAGAGCTGTGGAATGGTGGTAGGGTCGACGGCGTGGGCAATGTGTGTCTCAGATCTGTGGAATGGTGGTGGG
>JAOUZG010039019.1:0-18532 GCA_026289955.1 Argiope argentata | reverse complement strand
TCGATGGTGTGGGCAATATGTGTATGTGAGAAGTGTGGGGTCGATGGCGTGGGCAATATGTGCATGTGAGAACGCAGTGGCATTGTGGTGGGGATGATGAAGTGGGTAAAATGTGTGAGAGTGCAGTGGTATTTTGGTAGGTTTGACTGCGTGGGTTATGCTTGAGTATGACTTGTGGGAAATGGAAAAGGTTAAACGGAGAAATATCTCTGCTGTATGTATGTTTGTACGTAGATTTGTTAGTTTGAAACCTGCTTTGGAAGCTCGTTTTTCTTTGTGGAGCCATTTAGGGCATTGAATATCGAAAAAATGATGTTGAGATGAGTTTGCGCATTTAGTTGAAGTGGGGAAAATACTCTTAATGTCGACTGGATCCAAGATTTAAGAAATTTTGCTGATATTTTAAAAAAATTAATGCTCGTTTGAATTTAAATCCCAACAGATACTAGATCAAATTAGGCTAAATTATAATCTTTCTTTGGAATAATTTCAGATTATAAGTGTGGTTTAACAATAAAATAAATTGAACTGCTTTTTGATACGGCTATAGCAGACTCTCTGAACCGCAACATTTAGTCAGCAATTGCAATTAATATTGATTGTAACAAATAATCGAATCGAATCGACTTTCTTGTTTGAGAGGAATCGACGCATAATATAACTTTATCCTGATTGGTAGAACAGAAATTTTGTTGATATTATTGTGTGCCGATTGAAAGTGATCTCTAATGTATAATCGTAATGAATTCGGGAAAAAATAAACGATTAATACCTTTTTACAATTTTTGCGAATTACATTCTTTTACCCCCTTCTAATTCTAGCTTTCAAAAATAAAAATTATTTTAATGGGATTTTTATGAAACTTCAGCACTTTTTGATAAAAGAAAATTATATCAGATTAAGTTAAAATTAAGATTAAACTTTAATCCAATTTTTATCAACCAGAAATGCAATACCTAATTTTTTCGAGATGCGTATTTTACTTTTATTCTCAATTGTTTTGAAGCTTAATTTCGATGTAATCTCTTTATTCATAGACTTAGGATTAAATTTCTAAATTTATATTGAAGGTAATCTAGTTAGTCGTTGTTTTACTTTTCATATCTTTATTACTTTCAACTAACTTAGTAATTTGTGATCTCAAATTTTATTCTGATCAAGTCCTGTGTATTTATAAAAACGAACTAGCATTTAAGGAATAATGAATGACATTTGCTTTGTCATAAAGTAATGGAGTGCCTCAGCATTCACCCTTCTAATCTAACGAATGTAACTTCACACTAACTTTAAACATTTAGGTTTTTATATTCCAACTTGTAAGTAGAAGTTAGAATGCAAACGTGTATTGAATACTATCAAATTTAAACTTCATTTTAATAAATGAAAGGAGCAAAAACAGGGTAACTGAATCTTTCAGAAATGTAATTTTGTTTCAAGAAGCTTTCTATCTTAAACACGTTCTAACGTGGAACTATTCTGGAATTTCAAAAGAAAAACCTTTGTTGTATTTTAGCTGTATACATAGATATGCAAATATATTCTATAAAACGGGTTCTGTATTTAAAAGGAAACTAAGATCAAATTATTTTGTACATTTTAAAGTGGAAAGTCGTAATGCAAATAATGCTTTATCCTTCTCAAATCGTTTTTATTTGGATGTATATTAAAATTACTGTGTTTCGGCTTTGAAGTTTTTAAGCTAAGTGGAGTCGGTCTTTTAAAATTTATTACCATGATTAGTATAAAAAAGATATCGAATGAGTTTCCAAATGAGTCACGAAATCGACTGAGAAATTTTGCATAGTATTTTTAAAATCATCTGAAAGTTTTCAAAATACATTCGTATCTATATTTCTAATATCCTAATAAAACGCGGAAAGAAATATTCGTGATACCTGGATATTCTATAGAAGCGGCCTATAAGCGGCGAAATTACTGCAATTATGTGAGCATTACATGGCATTGTTTAGTGCAATAGAGGAGAGAATCTTGGCTATTTCTTGTGCCACCCGCTACTAAGAAATGGAAGGAATGAATATAGATGTGCCAAATTTTTGCATAAAAATAGCAGGGACTTGGATTTCTTCACCTAGAGCGGCATAATTTCTATAAGACGTTTACTGTTGACTCATCTGGATTCATTGTCAGATGCGTTGGATAACATTCACTGAAAACAAATGATACATCCAGTATAATTAAGAGTACTGGTTTCATCTCCAGACACAGATTCTGCCAAAGTATATACGGGAATAGCAGCATATATGTGAATTGTCTGAGAATAGTATCGAAATCATGTCGGTAAGTTTTTTCTTAAATTTTTATACCGAAAGGATTTTTTTTATAATTTAGGTAAATATTGTATAATTAACTTCAGAAGTTTGCGAAAGTACTTTCATTTTCTTGGGTCCTTAATAGGCGGTGGAATTTAGATTTTTGCTGAATAAATGCACGCTCCACTACAAGAAGCAATACTACTCTCTTCATGCCTCATGAGCTAATATTTAGACTGGATTCGAGAAAATACTTTAAGTTGACCTGAAGAAACGGAAATTAAAGGCCAGGTAAATTCCTTAATTATGAGTTATTTCAAATTTCATGCAAATTCAAATTGCTTTATTTGTTCTTCAGAAGGCGAATTTTCCAAAAGCTGTAAAGAAATTCTAACCATAAGGATTTGGACTTCTTTCTTGAAACAGCCGCATTCAACTCGCTCAACATGGAGGAATTCAAGCACGTCATTCCCTGAACAATTTCTATGCGTATATGGACCGAAGTAATCAGAGCCGAGTTTGAACGCATCAAGGACCTCGTCGTCGTCCTCAGTAGGAAAAGGTTCGTCTAGTAACTTCTTGAGAAGCTGAAACAATTGGTACGAAGAATGTTTCGGGTAAAAAAATTCCCTCTCCATATGGCCTTAATTTTTTTTCTGAGAAAACTAACCAATTGTTTTTATATTGGCATTTAGAAATGCTTTATTACTTCACTTATTCATTAGTAGCCTAACCAATTGTGATTAAATTAACTGCAATGACTAAAGTAATTTTCATCAAGTTCCCGAATCTCAATCCCCGATTTTGCTTACCAGCAAAATGAAAACTTAATTTTTAAACGAAACTTCATATTGTGTTTTTATATATGGCGTTCATTTGGATGGTATTTTGAAATTTTAATATAAGCAGTAATTATTTCTAACGATGATAAATTTCTTGGGAAATTTATTTTGAGTCTGCTTATACATGCTGAAATATTCAAACACTGGCTCTTTATTAACGTAGCATATTTGGATAAATAGTTTCCCAAATGCTTAACACGGCGAATATTTTTACATCAATAAATAACTGAATTGTTCCCCGTTTTAAAACTTTTCCTAATTAACCGCTTAACAGTTTTGCCTGTATGCCGTACGTGCATCGATTTATTGAATTTTCATTGCTGTAAGCTAAAAATAAACCATTCATAATGATTATAATTCAATATGAGAATTACTTCGAATTCATCGATAAGTCATGCATTCAATGGATTTCCATTTCAAACAAAATAAGAACCTTCCTAAAATAGAAGGTGTCATCTTATTAGATAATAAAGAAAATAAAACAGTTAAGTGGTTAAAAGGCAGATAATGATTGAATTCCATAAAGTAACTTCAATAAAATATTTTCCCTTTTTGAATTACTTAAGTAGATTTAAAGAGAAAAAAATGTTGCATAATATTCTTTGTATATGGATTCGAATGTGCTAATTTAAATATTATTCAGATGTCTATTAAGATGATTAATTCGAAGTGATCGCAATGAAATCTCGAGCGTTTCCGTAAACATTTTGTAATTGGAAGACTTGACACTCATGGAGTCAAAGGATACAATTAACAATTTGTGTAGCTCCCATTCGTATCTTGCTAAAAATTGTGATATACTGAATCTAGAATTAATCTATTCATACATAATTCATTTCTACTGTGCAATTTTTTATCGATGTGGTGAACAATGTTTTTCGATGCCTGTACATTCTGGACTTCGATGATATCTTAAGCATAAAATATCACATGTTTATGCATTTTTTCATTTCAGTTCCTAGCAAAGTCTATGGATAGCAATAATTAGTGTTTCTAGCAATCCAATCTCTTTGGTACCAACCCGTGAAATCGGTAAGTTGAAAAAATTCTTATTATCATATCTAAATGAATATAAGGTATAATTATTTAAATTTAACAATGTGAAATAACTAAATTTTTAAAATAAACCTGAATTTTTTTTAGATGGAAAAATTCTTCAGAGGGATTTATAAGTTGGAGCTGTTACGCTTTAAATTGTTCTTCTGTAAAATAGAGGAATGGCATTCACCACAAGGAGCAAGACTGCTATCTACTTTCCGCATGACTTATGGATTATCACTTCTGCATTCGAGTAAATATTCTTTTAAGGGGACTTCTAGTAATAGAAGCTGATAGCCGAATAAATTTCTTTGTAGTAAGTTATCTTCTGCCACATAGTATTTTTAAGTAGCTTCATTTGTTCTTCTAGAAGACAAATTTTCCAAATGATGTAAGGAAAATCGAACATAATGATTCGGACGCGTCTTTCAAAATAATTTCCGTACTTTCAACACTGATAAATTTAAATACGTGTCATTCTGAGAACTCTCAAAGTATATAGGAACATAATTAATCAAATCTGAATTCGTGTCAGCGAGTGACATCTATGAGGAATTTAGGCTTAATAGGATGGTGTTGAGCTAGGAATCCCTTAAGGAGCGGAAACCGTTAGCATAAGAAATATTTCAGACAAACTGGTTTTGATTCTCTGTACTATCAAGAACTATCTCTATTAAAAGTAGCATTTTTAAATGCATAGAGGGAGCTCATTCTCCCTATATATCTTGTTCAAATTTTCAATAGTTAATACTTATTATTCATACAAACACGTTCAAGTAAATTTTTAAAAACTTGTAATAGATGTCATTTGATTCTAATACAATTTTTCAAGTATTCATTAATTTTTTTTATTAAAAACCAACTTTCTTGCCTAAAATCTTTATTTCCCCAACGCCAAATAATTAAAGAATTCACTTCCCCCCACCCCAATGAGTTTAGGCTGAACATGATTTCGGCCAGTTATTTCAAACGATTCTGTTTTTCCTTGATGTTTGATATATTTAAAATGGAATATAGTTGATTATTCAATTTTTCGGATTCATTTTGAAGTATTTTCGAATTAAAATACAGAATAAAGAAAATTAAAAAAATTGAATCAGTATTGCGTTGCCGCAACTGGCGTTGAAAATTCTCAACGCTAGTCTTTTTCTATGAATTTATAGAAGTTTTAACTATTAGGCAGGATTAGCTTGGCTGGGAGGGCGTTGGATTCGCATCTCTAGGGCCGCGGCTCGAATCCGCCAACCGAAGACTTTCCATGTGTACGTGTGGTGGACGCTTAATCTGCTGTCACAAAGTCCATGTTGAGAGTAATATCCCTGGGGTTACTGGATGAGAGGTTATCGTTCTCTGTTCCAGATCTAAAGAACGATTTGTGAATGAATGAAATGCATGAAGTCCGCCCCCTTAAAAAGGATTTCTGACGCATGTAAACTAGAAGTCAAACTTCTGCCTTCGGGTGTTCAGGGGTCCATACCTTCAGAAGCTACTGCACTCCTCCTTCCGTTGTAAAGCGGAATACGAAAACTACAACAATCGTAATTATTTAATAACTAAAGTAAAATTTTTTAAGTAGGAACTGATTTTAAAGAATTGCGTTTTAACACTGCTTATCAAGTACAGGATATTGGATATTTAGGTATTTTATTTTAGTTTCTGGCGTAAATTCTATGGATAACAATTTCGATTGTCAGAAACATTTTCTTCGGTACCGGCCTAAGAAATTGTGAAGTTCCAACGATTTTGACGACTGTCATAATTGAATGAAGATAGAGTATAATCCTTTGTTTTTGTAATAAAATAATTGAGATTTCAAAAATAAATCTTAAAATGAATTTTGAAATTGGCTCTAAATTGATATTTATTGGTTAAAAATCTTGCACTTTTTTTTGTAAAATAAAGATAGGAAGTACTGAATGGCACCGAGATAGATACATTAAGTTCATAAATTTTAATATTTTCTGAAATATTGCATTCTTTAACTGCTTAATTTATTCGCACGGAAAGTAAGTTTTTTTCAGGCAGGGAAGAAATTCGAACCGTAATTACCTCGAAACATTAAAAATCAGAATGTCTATCCACACTTTAACATTCAAAATGAGAACTAAATACTCATTAACTTCATATTGAAAATGTTATTTGGGTGGCTTTCGTTTGGGGGACATTTTAACGGTAGGACCAAAAAAGCTGCTCTGTACTCTTATGTATGCGAAATGATTGTGCCTAATGGATAAATTATTGCTATTTATATATGCTCACAGGTGTGGAAACATTCGAAACTGACTATATTAATAATAGTATGTTTATCTAAATTGTTTTACAAATGTTTGAACTGTGAATGCTACTACCAACTAATAACGGATCTGTTTTGAGCTTTAAAATATTTACTAAATAAAACGCAGATACTTATATTGCTCCATAAATAAGGTAATTGTAATAAAATTTTCGTATTCTAAAGATACAAATTTTTTATAAAGTTAAATCACTGATATAGCTATTCATAACATTCTGAAATATTGATGTGGACATGTTAATTTATTGAAAATATTTTTCAGATGTCTGTTAACATGACTTAACCTAAGTGGTCCTCGAAGCGTCTTGAGATTTCATCAAACATTTCTGGATGGGGAGTCAGCATATATAGTTTATTGATCTAAATTTATATGCAATTACCGGTCTTCAGAGCTGAGTTATTAATTCCAAATCCATTTCCACAGGACAGATTGTTTATCAATGTGGTAAGTATTATTTTTGAACGTCAATACATTTTTTAGAAGCTCAACGTTCCTTTTTTAATACAAAAAAATGTCATTTATGCATTTTTGTATTTCAGTTTCGAAAATTCTATAGTTAGCAGCACTT
The DNA here is from genome assembly GCA_026289955.1 of Argiope argentata. Classification (NCBI taxonomy): domain Eukaryota; kingdom Metazoa; phylum Arthropoda; class Arachnida; order Araneae; family Araneidae; genus Argiope; species Argiope argentata. Next base: position 11,519 of record JAOUZG010039019.1, on the reverse strand, counting down.
TATATTACCTGAATATTTTTCCGATTGGTATAACGGAGATATTGGTAAGTGGGAATAATTTTGATAACTGGCATATTTGAATTTCTGTTGGTGTCGTATTTAAATGTACATAGAATATAATCTTTTTTATTATAATGATTTTTAAAATTTTATTATAAAATTTACTTTATATTATGTTCAGTTTGAAACACTTAAACATTAAATTATTGCTTTTTGTAGAATAAATGAGCATTATCTACTACCAGAAAGCACTTTTAACGGATCATTCCTGATGAATTGACATTGAATGATAAAGATGACATTCTTCACGTCGTTCACTCGTGGGAAATATTGTCCGACCAGACGCCTATTTAGGTGCTGAAACTGACGCAATAAGAAAGGTTTCGAGATAAATTTATTTCCTCTTTTGTAGTTTTCTTGTAAACTTATTTTTTATGAATAAATTATACTACTGATAGTTAAAACTTCCTATTTTGCCTTCCTATTTTAATCCTAATATCTAGTAAATTTATATTTGCATACTGTACATTTTTTTTCAAGCATCTTAATGATGATCGCCAAAATATAAGATGTAATTATGTAACAAAACTTTCAAGCCATTTCTTTCCTTCAAACTTAATGAAACCTTTGTGGAAAGTGATTTAACTTTTGGCGAAGAATTCCTATCGTAATGTTAGCACTTGATTCTCCTTTGTGCTGAATGAAACGAATTTACATTACTCTTGGTTGTTTATATAAACAATATAAATTTTCTAATTTCTAATATTTTTAACAAACATGCCATTTCTGAAATTTCTAAGCCTTAAAATGAATAGACATACATGATATGCATTTTACGTGTATCATTACTTGTCGCCGAGATAAGGATTGAATCTAACCAATAGTTGATTAATGGGGATTATTAAAGCATTAATTGGTAGCTTCACTTATGACATTAATAGAGTAAATAGATGCATAGCTGACGAAATATTCCAAAATTGATTCTTCAATAATATCAGTGTCATTTAAATTTCTTCACAAATGTATTTTAAAAACCGCAAATAGTTCAATTATCAATACGCAAGTGTGAGATTAAAAAGAATTTTTAGTTATGAAGCTGAATGTGTATCAGCTTATTTATCAAATGTGTTTTCATATCTTTAAATTATCTACGTACTTCTAAAAAGCAAAATTCAAATTTGTGTTCTGGAATTTTATTGTATTTTTTAAATATCAGCTTTTGGATTAAATAGACATTAATTGATATATTTAATATTTTTCAGATGTCTGTTTAGAATGCTATGTCATCTTGAAACTTCAAGAAACACAAGTATAATTTATGAACAAGGATTCAGATGATCAAGTTGAAAATTTATAAAGCTTGCTATCAACGTCAAGCTTAATGTGTCATTGAAGACAATTAATCTTAAAAGAATAGTTCACGCATGAGTGATCTTCATATCAGAAATGTACTGAAATTATTTGTTTGTGCAGAACACTGAAGTTATTTGTTTTTATAGTACCTATGTCAAACTCAGAATTTTGATAAGAATCTTGACATTCCTTTGTATATATAAATATTACAAATGAGTTTATTTATTTTCTGTTGTAAATATTGAAGTCTTTAGAATAAGAGATTTGTTCAGACGGTTTTTTAAATGAAATTTTGTATAATATATTGTGCTTTTAGTCAACATAATGTATGAATATGGTTGACCGAGATTTATCTCCGTTAATGTGCATAGAAGACATTATTAAAAATGTCAACAGACAAGATATTTCAAACAATCGAAACTAAGGTTGAAGAAATTTGCTGTTATATTTAAAATTCAATTGCATTTGGATACATTGAATGCTGTCTTAGTTCACTGTTTTGTTACATAAATGTATTAGTATTGAATAAATTTTAAATACTCGGAATGCGTAATTAATATGTAATGTTATGTAAATTTTATATTACAATATTTATTTTCAAAGTATTAAATAATTTCCTCAACTTAAAATTTTTAACTTTAATTTTTCTTCTTTAAATTTAAAAAATATTTATGGTTAATTTTTAATTGAAATTTTTAATTTATTTAGGAAATATTTTAATGGTTCTCTAAATATTTAAAATATTTCATTGCATCCATTTGTAACGCGATAAAATATACTTAAATTTAAAGCAGTTAAATTTAGTATTATTAATTCCAAATTTAAAATTTTAACATTAAACTTAGCTTCATTTTGGCTCTTAATTTATGCAAGTTTTCGGTTTGTGCTAGGAAAAAGGATGTTTTGATTGGTTCGGCCGGCCAACCAATCAAAATATCTCTGAACTCTTACAAAGCATTTAATCATTGCGTCTGATCAACACGATGATTAACTTGCTTTTGGAGTAAGTATTGCGTGCTCACGTGACTAGTGTAACTTTTTAATTCATCATAGATGTTATTTGAAAAATAGTGAATGGATGCGATGAATGGTAAACGTAAACTGCTTAATTTCATTTTAAAGTGATAAGAAAGTAAAGGAATTTAATTTTTTAGTTTTAAATTGTTAAATAAAATTCTCTAGTTCTGAGGTCTACTGTACATTTACGTCAATAAAATCCAATTTCAAAAAACTATGTACGTCTAGGGATTGATTATTAAAATTGTAAATTTTATTATTATTTTAACTAATGTATGAAATATCACAATCTTTTTCTAACATTTAATCAATGAAATTGGGATTTTTCTTTAATGTGAACTTTTTATGTTTATCTTGGAATGTTATTGATATATACATGACAAAGTATGAAGATTTCATGTTATGTTAACATTTAACTTGATTTGTGAGTTTTTCCTTCAATTTTGTTAATGCAATTTTAATAGATTTTTTTTGTGTTGAATTCTTGTTTCAAATACATTAATATGTTGATTTTGCTTATTCTTGTGAAAGCTTTTCTTGTATATGACAAATTTGGAAATAAAATTTCTTTATTTGATATTCATGTTGTATTTAATCAAGTATTTTTTATTAATGACATCTGCATTATTTAAAAATTCCCTAGAAACTATATTAATTGTGCACCGAGTTTCTTCTCTTACTTTAAAAAAAATCTTAATCAAATTAGTAAAATGTAGAAATTTATAATTTCAATTAATAGTTTACTTCTAGTCAATTTCTTAGTTCATTTTTCGAGTTTTTATTTCAATCATGAATCGCTAGAATTCATTGTACAATATGGATCTGAAAAATTTGTTTGATACTTTCCATTCTCTGGAAACTAGATGAATTCATGTCTTGTTTTAGAAGAGCAAAGGGCAAGTTCAGAACATTGGTTTTGGCGCAGCATAGCCGATCTTGGCTCTTGCACCAGAAAAATCTATTCACCACCATTCAGAACATTGGTTATTTGAATTTAAAAGTAAAGCACATTAGGAGTATTTAGTATTTCTAGGATTTACTTCTGGTTTCTATTTTTTTCTGTTCGTATAAATTTCATTTCTCAACTGACGGGAACTATTGGAATGTTTAATGAAATCTAGATGAAAGTTGACAATGATCCCTTTTTGACAATTATTGTAACTTAAGAACATTTGATGCAGTTTTTAAACTTGCATTTTAGGATCGCTTTTATAAAATATCGGCCTTCATTTAAATATAATTATCTAATGCTCTGCTTCAACCCTAATAAGATATTTGTTAATATTTTTAATGCAGAGTTCAATGCTCTTCCATGTCACACGATTCAAAGCAATACTCTACTGAAAATGTACATTCTATATTTTTCGATTATAAGCGAATATTTCTTTAATTATTTTTGTTAGAAATCATTTGACAAACATCCAAATTGTCAAGTGCAACGAAAGGGATCTGTGAACTACTTTCTTTTATTTATGCGAGCTATTAATGAAATTTTCATCAAATTTTCTGACCATATATTAGATTTGCCTTAAAGTGAATAATGCAAGATCGTCTTTACAGCAGTATAAAGGTATGAACATCGTAAATTTGTCTTTCGGATGACCCAAACTAAATGTTAAAAAAATACTTCTCCAATTTTGAATGATTAGTACGAATTGCTAGAGATGCTCGATTATGAATAACTATGTATCTGAATATATATATATGTCTACACTTTCTCAATTTTCAGTTATTCTAGCAATTTTCGCTTTAGCCTAAAAATTTTTTTTTTCGTTCGTTAACACTCGAAATACCTGTTTGCACAAATTAATGCAGTTTGCTTATCCGTCTGAATGCTGTTTCCCCTTGTATTGATTCAATATATGCATTAGACGTTGGCGTGTCTCACCGGGAGGATCCACGGACGATTCATTTGAATATTATTCTTTTAATTTTTATAATACTGTTGCTAAATCTAATTTCAAGTTTTCTTCGGATATTGATGCTGATAACAATTACAAAAATAAATTTTTTCTTAAAATTATCAATAAAATTAATCTTATTTTCTAAATCTACACCTTGCACATGATCAGAAATGAACCTTATACTTAGCATTGAACATTTCTACCAAAAATACAATTATTGTTTGAAATATAATGTATTAATGAGCATGAAAGCTTAGATTGAATTTCGCCTCGATGACTGCCTGGCATGGAAAATTAAGTGACCTGTTAGATCGGAACTTTTTGAAAGTCTTCGGTTCGAATCGAAGCGAAAAAATTTGGATTTATATACATTTTTTCTCTGTTAAATTTTTAATACTATTGTTCAATCTAATTATAAGGGTAAAAGAATTTACAAACTCCTAATATTTAGAAAAATAAATTCTTTCTTCAAATTATAAATAGATTTAACCCAATTTTCTTATTCTACAACTTGCACGTGATAAGAAATGGTCCTTATTCTTAGAATTCTGCTTTTCTAACAGAAATCCATTGTACTTTAACCAATAATTGTGTTAATGATCATGAAAGCTTACATTAACGTCTCTTTTCAAGGATTCGTGGTCTGTAGTGTTATGTGACCTGCTAAATCGGAACTTTTTGAATACCTTCGGTTTGAATCTGAGGAAAAAATTGTTATATTTACATGCTCGCTTTTATTTTTTAAAATACTATGGTTAAATCTAATTCCATGGTTTCTTCGAATTTTCAAGCTGATAATAATTAAACAAAAAAACTTGTCAATAGAATTAACCTAATTTTCTAATTCTACACCTTGCACATGCTCAGAAATGGAATTTATTCTTAGCATCGTGCATTTCTACTAGAAATCCATGCTATTTTAAACTATAATTGTATTAATGACCATGAAAGCTTACATTGACGCCTATCTCCAAAGCTGCGTGCCATGATGGATTAAGTAACCTGCTCGGGCGGAACTTTTTGAAGATCTTCAGTTTGAATCAAGAGGAAGGGGGGATTTAGTTTATATATATATATATATATATATATATATATATATATATATCGTTTAATTTTTATAAAACTATTTTTCAATCTAATTCCAAGGATACCTCAAATTTTCAAGTTGATAATAATTTTAAAAAATTATTTTTTTTTTCAAAATATAAAGAGATATAACTCAATTTTCTAATTCGATACGTTGCACATGCTCAGAAATGACAGTTATTCTTAGCATTGTGCATTTCTACCAGAAATCCATTGTATTTTAAACAATAATTGTATAAACGAGCATAAAATCTTATATTAACGCCTGTCTCGAAGGTTTCATGGCCTGGAGGCCTCAGTAACTTGCTGGATGCAAACCTTTTGAAGGTCTTAGGTTCGAACAGGAGGGGAAAAATTATTTATATATATGTATATTTCTCTTTTAAATTTTGATAAAATTAAATCTAATTCCAACGCTTTTTTTTTTCAATTTCCATGCTGCCAATAATTACAAAAATAAATTTTTAGTTAAATTTATCGATAGAATCAACCAAATTTTCTAATTCTACGAATTGCGCATGCTCAGAAACGACCTTTATTCTTAGCCTTGTGCCTTTCTTCCAGAAATAAATGCTATTTCAAACAGCAATTGCATTAATAAGCATGAAAGCTTATATTGACACTTGTCTCGAAGGCTGCTTGCCCTGGTGCGTTAAGTGACCTGCCCGGTTGGTGCTTTTTGAAGGTCCCCGATTCAAATCTGAGGGAAAAAATTCAGTTATATATATTTTTTATCTTTTAATTTTTATAAAATTGTTGTTCTATCTAATTCCAAGGTTACTTCGAATTTTCAAAATGATAATCATTACAAAAATAATTTTCCCTTCAAAGTATAAATAGATATAACACAATTTTCCATTTCTATACGTTGCGTATGCTCAGAAAAGGTCCTTATTCTTAGCTTTGTACATTTCTACCAGAAATCCATTACCGGCATCCTGGCACAAAGGAGACGAGTCTTCCTCGTGATCTGGGCATCCCGGGTTCAAGTCTCGATCCGCGACTCGGACCCAGGATCAAAAATTTCAACACTGAAGTTATCAAATTGTAGTAACAACTTTTATCCTTATAGTTCTATCTCCAGAGAAATTACAGCATTCACATCTCTTAGACGGACAGGCAGACAAAACTATTTTAAGGGAATATAATAGGTATATTTAAATGTTTTTTAGTTAAATTTCTGAAATTTTCTAAATATTCTATTCTGCGTTCAGGCTGTGGAAAAGTGCACTGTTTCTGACATTCTAAAGAATACAATCGTGTAACAAGCATTAATTAATTAAATTCTTATAATAACAATCTATTATAAATTCGCTTATAAACAATCTGTTCCTAATTTATTCAAGTAAGAAGCACGATCTTAGCACAGATAGCATCATAAATATAATTAATAATCTTCTGAAGATAATGGCATTAACTGATAATTATTTAATCAAAAGTTTACTTAACAATAAATCTATCGCTTCTCTTTCTAAAAACGTTGCTTTATCCGAAGATGACACACTAAGCGTATTTATACTCAGTCTCTATGCCGAAGAATACTTCTAACTTCTAATAAGAAATGTTTAACGATGCCTATCTAAATTAACACCAAATCCCAACACGTCTTGAAAAAAATCTATTCCAATTAATTTTCTAACATGAGATTATACAGAAATATATCAGTGATTAAAATTAACATATATGCAATTTATTGACATGTAATTTAAAATATTGGTATGAAACCCTCAGAGGGCTTTATTAATGATTACCGAATCACTTAATATAATAAAATATTTCTGTACAGTATTAGTAAATGTTGCCCCTTAACTTCATCGTTTTAGCTCATTACAGGAAATGAATTAAACACGAATTGATTATATTATATATGTTTAATATTATACTAAATAACAATTCTATATTTACTCTGAAAAATTGCAAAAATTTAATTCAAAATTTAAATATTTCGTTAAAAATGTATAGATTTATTTCTAATTTGAAGTTTTGAATTCATTCACAACCACAAAACACAGCATGTTTCTTAGCATTGTGTTTTAAGACGAGGATTTCATTTCATTAAATTTTATAGTCGTATTAATTAAACACAGCTCATCCGCTCCGGTAATGAGTGGCGTGGTGGATAGAGCGACCAGGCGAATTAAAATTGTTGCTGGTCTGAAGTTCGAGTTACAAAACCGCTAAATTGATCCATATATTTTTCCATTTTTATTTCATTTCAAATTTTGTTCTAAATAACAATTCTATATTTACACTGAATTATTAAAAACGTATTTAAAAAAATGTTTCGTTAAAAAATCTAATAAATTAATTTTTAAATTTAAGTGTCGTGTTCATGCGCTTGTGCTCAAGGCCGCATATTCTTAGCATAGTGGTTTTAGACAAGGTTTTCATTATATTATAAACTTAAAATTTCTGCTGTATTAAGAATTCAACACACCTCAACCGAGCAAGGAAAGTGTGGCGTGGTCGATAGAGCGACTGGTCGGATTGTAATTTATAGCAGTTAAGTTCAAATCTCGAAACGCTTAATTGCTCTATTTAATTTTCTATAATTTTTTGGAATATTATTGTAAATACCAATTATACATTTACTCTGAATTTTTCCGAAAAAAAACATAAAAAATAAAATATATGCACAAAATTTATAGATTTATTTTCATTTCTAAATGTCAAGTTCAAAAAATATAACTAAAAAATAAAATTAATCGTTAAAAAATTAATATAATTAAATTTTAATGAACTGAATTTTTTTTAAAAATATAATCAAAAAATAAAATAGATCGTGAAAAATTAACAGATTTATCTGTAAGTTTAAGTATCAAGTTTCAGTACATACGCAAAAGACAGAATATTTCTTAGCATTGTGGTTTTAGACCAGGTTTTCTTTATATCAAAAACTAAAGTTTCATGGTTGTATTAAGAATTAAACACATCTCAACCGTTGAGATAATATGTGGCGCGGTAGATAGAGTGACCCGGCGAATTGTAACGTTTTTCTGGTATTAAATTCGAGTCTAGAAAATACTTAAATGTTCCAAATATTGTTACATTATTTTTCATTTCTAAATTAATTCTACATACCAGTTATATATTTACTATAAATTAATTCTACATACCAATTCTATATTTACTCTGAATTATAAAAAATATACATAAAAATAAAATATTTCGTTAAAACTCTAACAGATTTATTTGCAATTTCAAGTGTCGAATTCATGCACAAGACAAAAGACAGAATATTCCTTAGTATTGTGGTTTTAGACCAGGTTTTCATTGTATTAAAAACTTAAAATTTATGGTCCTATTAAGAATTAAACACACCTAGACCACCCAATTAATGCATGACCTGGCGGATAGAGAGACTGGGCGAAATGTGACTTTTTGCTGGCCTTAAGTTCGAATCTCAAGACCACTTAGTTGCTCTCTCTATATTTTTTTTCGAATATCAATGTAAATACCAGTTTTATATTTACTATGAATTTTTCCAAAAACATAATTAACAAAAAAATATATGTAAAAAAGTTATAGATTTATTTTCATTTTTAAGTTTCAAGTTCATGAACATGCCAAGAAGACCGCAGGTTTCTTAGCATTGTGGTTTTAGACCAGGTTTTCATGGTATTGAAAACCTAAATTTTATTGTCCTGTTAAGAACTAAACACACCTCAACCGTTAGGTAATGTGTGGAGTGGTGGATAGAGCGACTGAGCAGATTATCACTTTTTGTTGGTCTGAAGTTCGAATCTCGAAGCCGCTTATTTGCTCTATTATTTTTCATACTTTTTTTTCGAATATCCTAGTAAATATCGATTCTATAATTACTCTGAAGTTTTCCAAAAAATGATTAAAATATAAAATATATCGAAAAAATCTATAGATTTTTTTTTCATTTTTAAGTCTCAAGTTTATGCACATGTCAGACGACCGCATATTTCTTAGCATTATGGTTTTAGATCAAGTTTTTATTGTATTAAAAATTTAAATTTTAGTGTATTTTTTAGTGTATTTATGTGAATTTTTAGTGTATTTTGTAGGCTCAGGTAATGTGTGGCGTGGTGGTTCGAGCGACTGTTCCATCGTATCACTTTTTGCTGGTCTTAAGTTCGAATCTCAAAACCAATTAATTGCTCTATATATTTTTCCATATTTTTTTCGAATATCATTGTAAATACCAATTCTATATTAACTCTGAATTTTTCCAAAAAAAAAGAAGAAAGAACATAATTAAAAAATAACAGATAGCGCAAAATATTTAAAGATTTATTTGCATTTTTAAGAGTCTAGTTCATGGACATGCATTGAAGACCGCATATTTCTTAGTTTTGTGGTTTTAGATCAGGATTTAATTGTATTAAAAACTTAAATTGTATAGTCGAATTAAAAACTAAACACATATTAGCCGATCAGATAATGTGCAGCTTGGTGGATAGAGCGACTGAGCGAAATATCACTTTTTGCTGGTTTTAAGTCTGTATCTCGAAACTCCTTAGTTGCTCTCCAAAATTTTTATCGAATATTATTGTAAATATGTATTTTATATTTACGTTGAAATATTCCAAAAGAACATCATTAAAAAATAAAATAAATCGCAAAAAATTTATAAATTTATTTTCATTTTTAGGTGTCAAGTTCATGCACATGCGCAGAAGACCGCATTTCCTTTGCATTGTGGTTAGAGACCAGTTCTTCATTGTATTAAAAACTTAAATATTATAGTTGTATTAAGAACTAAACACACCTCAAACGCTCAGGTAATGTATGGCGCGGTGCATAGAGTGACCCACCGTATTATCACCTTTTGCTGGTGTTAAGTTCGAATCTCGAAGACGGTTAATGACATATATATTATTCAATATTTTATTCGAATATCATTGTAAATACCAATTCTATATTTAATAGTTATTTTTTGAAAAAAAATAAAAAAAAAATAGATAGTGTAAAATATTTATAGATTAATCTTCATTTTTAAGTGTCAAGTTCATCCGCATGCGCTGAAGACCGCATATTTCTTAGTACTGTGGTTTTAGATCAGGTTTTCATTGTATCAAAAATTTAAATTTTATGGTCGTAATAAGAAATAAACACACATAAACCGCTCATGAAATTATTTTCGTTGTGCATAGAGTGACTGCCCGGATTATCTCTTTCTGCTGGTCTTAAGTTTGAATCTCGATACCACTTAATTGCTCTCTATATATTTTTCCATATTTTTTTTCAAATAGGTTTGTCAATACCAAAAAAATTACAGTTAAAAATATTAGATGCCGTAAAATATTTATAGATTTATTTTTATTTTTAGTTCATGCACATGCGCAGAAGACCGCATATTTCTTAGCATTGTGGTTTGATACCAGGTTTTTATTGTATTAAAAACTTCATGGTCATATTAAGAACTAAACACACATCAACTGCTGCGGTAAAGTGTGGCGTGGTGGAGAGAGCGACTGGCTGCATTATCATTTTTTGCTGGTTTTAATTTCGAATCTCGAAACCGCTCTTTATATTTTATTTTATTCGAAATTGCTTTTTATATTTTTCCATATTTTTTTCGAATACCATTGTAAATGTTCTATATTTACTCTGAATTTTTCCAAAAAAACTATAACAAAAAATAATAGATAGCGTAAAATATTTATAGATTTATTTTCATTTTTCAGTGTCAAATTCATGTACATGCGCAGAAGACAACGTATTTCTTGGCATAGTGGTTTTAGATACGGTTTTTCTTGCATTAAAAACTTAAATTTAGTGGTCTTAATAAGAACTAAAAACACATCAGCTACTCGTATAATGCTTGGTGTGATCGATAGAGCTACTGGTTTGGATGGTGTCTTTTTGCTAGTCTCGAACCTCGAAACTGCTTAATTGCTTTATATATTTTTAAATTTATTTTTTGAATATCATTGTAAATATCAATTCTATATTTACTCTGAATCTATCCAAAAAACATAATTAAAAAATAATAGATAGTGAAAAATAGTTTAGATTTATTTTCATTTTTAAGTGTCAAGTTCAAGCACATGCGCAGAAGACCGCATATTTCAAAGCATTGTGGTTTTAGATCAGGTTTTCATTGTATTAAAAACTTAAATTTTATGGTCTTATTAAGAACTAAGCACACATCAACCGCGCATGTAATGTGTTTCGTGGGGGAAAGAG
>JAOUZG010039016.1:0-10539 GCA_026289955.1 Argiope argentata | reverse complement strand
CTTGACGACTGATACAACCTTAAGTTTCTTCCTTCATATTTGACGCAATATTTGTGAACAACCAAAATTATTAACTAGCTCTTATTTTATGTGCGATAATTTTTAGTTCTCATTTTTGCATCGGACGCTGATCATGTGGGTGGTTTTCTATCTTTGTTGGGTTGGGAAAAAAAGAAACACCAGTGGGCTCGGCCGGGATTTGAACCCGGGAGCTCTCGCACCCAAAGCGAGAATCATACCCCTAGACCACCGAGCCACAAAGCGTGCGGCTTGATCTTTCGATGTCTTTAGAATATAAAGGCCGTTTTTAAGAACAAAATAGTTGTTGGAATTTAAAAATAAAATGTTCACGTTTGAACGAATGAAATGCAAATACCTGATCATGTAATAAAAGTATTAACCCTCCAGGCGGCGATATTCAGAAAGCAATGCTTACCGAAAGCGGCGCGTCTGAATAACAGGTTTTTTCTTAAAGGTGTCAGGGTTTGGACAAAAGGATTGCTTTCCCCTTTTGCTGCTATTACCGCACAGCAGGGGCAGACAGATTAGCCGATGTGATGTTGTGAGTGACAGCTGTTGCTTATCGCAGTCTTTCGATTTCGAACAGCATTTTTTTTCAACCGATCGAAATAACATAGATTGAAAACACAGAAAATATGGTTGTGTTTTAGAGGATTTCTGATTATTTCATGAAACACTACATATAATTTAAATTAGAAATAAATTTTGTTGTATTTAATACGATACGAATCTAATTTTTATGAATTGAAAGTGTTGGCCTATATTTATTTTTTATGTAATAAGTTTCTCAAAATTTTTGATCCCCTCGTAATGTGAAATTATATTTCGAAATTACATGCAAGTGATTTAATTCTTGAAAAAAAAAGATTCTTTCAGAGTATTTCCAATGTACTTTAGTATTCTAAAATGCGCTTTCAAAATATTAATTCTAAAGGCATGCGTATTACGCTCATCACTAAATTAATCAATCTTTGAATAAAATTATACAAACTGTTATAAATTCTTAAGAATTTTTTTAAAAAAAATACATAAATTCTTACGAATGAAATGCATAAATTCTTACGATTACGAATTTATCTCAATTAAAAGGATGTGTCTTGAAATGTTTTTAATTATTAAATGACAAACTTAATTAATAAATGAGATCAAATTTATCTAATAAATTAATTTTCCTATGTCAATTTCAATTTAAAATTATTTAAATCCATCATGACTGAAAAAACTCTTTTTCAAGCAATAATAAAATGTTAAAATTTTACATTTCATTCGGAAATAACACAGTAGAAATATATTTGGTACATTAAATGTGAATTCAAAATTTTCTTTATCAATGATACGAATTTTTTTGCCATATCATTTTCCAAATTTTTTTTATTGAATTACAAATAAACCATGTAGTTGAAGCGAAAGTTCTATAACTAGAATGTCACTAAATACGATACAAAAAGTTCAAGATCTTAATTTTCTTAAAGAATGAATTTTCTTGGTGATATATTCAAATGTATAAATAAAATTATACACTTTAAAAATAATGTTGTGATAATTTCAACTTTTATTGCGAATAAATGTTAAAATTTTATGTAATTTTAAGTAATAAAAATTCTGATTAAAATTATTGATAATTTTATCCCGAGGTGTTTATTTCCTGTTCCAAATAATATACGGATAAAATGTGTTCGCCCTAGGTCAAACATTTTGATCTGGAGATCGCTAAAACGAATATTCATCTTTACTATCATTAAGGATGTTCACTATTTTAATAGAAATGGTGGTAAGAGACCTGCGTGCCTGACACCCTTGTTCAAACAAGTTCTGTTTTTAAAAATGAAAACGTGAGGCTAAAGTTTATTAAGAATAAAGAATTTCAAATTACTTGAAATGTGGGTATTTCTGAATTTTTCTTACTCCTGTGAACAAACTGGATAAATATACTAATATCAGCTCTAATGAACTCAAATTTTGCAAACAAGAGAAGAAGGTAATCTAAATGCCAGTTGCACGCATTAATTTTTTTTAATGCTAAGATATGAAATAAAATTAGACCAAGGAGATAAAAAAATTAGAATTTAAAACACAAAGTATAATTATTTAACTTTAATTAAATTAACTTAAAAATATTATAACATTTAACTCATTCATTCATTTACTTTCACGAGCATTAAAATTTGCGTATTAAATTACTCAGTATTAAACGTATATAAAAATGTCACTTAACATTGTGTTTAACATTCACAAAAGTGCGTGTTGTATACATGAGACTGTACAGTGAAATAAGATTAATATTTCGATTAAAAAAATATAACCTATAAAAACTGCGCTTATTTTAACTTTGAAAATATTATTAAAAACTAGAGAAAAATATAAAAACAATATCTCTACAATGCTTAAATTTCTGTTTGTATTAGTCAAGGAATGTGAAATTCCATAAACAAAAAAAATTGCAAATTAAATAAATTATCAATTTTTATATATAAATTATTACGTTATAAAAATATATGATTTAATATAATGAATGTAAAACTTATCATTCTAAAAAAACTCACTTTAATTTATGGATTTTATATAAATAAAATATCTCCCCGTTTTTAATTACACTTATCAATGAAAACAAAAAAAAAAATCATTCAAAGATGAAAAGTCTCGCTTATTAAATAAAATTCTGCATATAATTTCAGTGTCTTATTTTTTTAAAAAAATAAGTTGCATAAGCAATCTTAATTCGAAAATCCTTAAATAAAAGTACGTTATAAAAGAGAAAAATGTCAAATTTTTATTTTATATTTATTTTTTTAGATTAACTGTTATTTCACCCTAAAAAGTTTTAAAATCTTATGGATGAATTTATTAATAACAATACTCATATATGTTCATTCCGGGAATATATTTTCATACGTTCAGTTTTATTCCTTTTATTTAAAACTTAATGTGGATTCGCATTTATTCTCAAAATCTCAAAAGTAAGGTTGAGAATGTAAACGAAATTTTAAACTGCTTAAAAAAACGCGATCAGGAAGACAGCATTCCTATCGTCCACTGATAACGACTGGCTTCTCCTCATCTCAAATTTCCTTCTCATTATCTCGCAGCTTGAGTTTGGGGGAAGGGAAAAAGTGGACCCGTGAAAGTACGGGCAGTGACAGTTTTAAGGGGATTTAAATTTCCGTCTATTCACGGGTTTAACGCTTTGAAGGGAGAAGAGATTCCGTCTATTTGCGGGTTTGACGCTTGGAGGGTTAATTGAAAGCAGAGAGAAGCAACTTTAATATGCAGATCAGGGCTCGACCGGGATTTGAACCCGGGACCTCTCGCACCCGAAGGGAGAATCATACCTCTAGACCATCGAGCCGGTAGACAGATGCAGCATCTTATCTTTTAACCCTCCAAGCGTCAAGCCCGCAAATAGACGGAATCTTTTCTCCCTTCAAAGCGTTAGGCCCGTGAATAGACGGAAATTTAAATCACCTTAAAACTGTCACTGCCCGTACTTTGACGGGTCCAGTTTTTCGCTTCCCCCAAACTCAAGCTGCGAGATAATGAGAAAGAAATGTGAGATAAGGAGAAGTCAATCGTTATCAGTGGACTGGATGAATGTTGTCTTCCTGGTCATGTTCTTTAAGCATTTTAAAATTTTGTTTACGTTTTCAGACGTTTATTTTGAGATTTTGAGAATAAATGCGAATCCCCATTGAGTTTTAAATAAGGGTAGTAAAATCTAATGAATGAAAATTAACCTACTTTTAATATGAAAATGAACATATATACGTATTATTATTAATAAATTGATCCATAAGATTTTAAAACTTTCTAGCGTGAAACAATAGTTAATCTAAAAAATAAATATAAAATAAAAATTTGACAATTTTTTCTTTTATAGTAAAATATAGTAAGTTTAATTGTAAAGTTTGAGTTCACCAGATATGATTTTAATTTATTTATCAAGTTTGTTAGTTTTTATCTCCTAAAATACCAAATGAAGAAATTAAAATTCTCGTTTAGTTTACCAAAGCTTTAAAGATGTAACTAATTATTGTTAATTAAGGCTAAGGTTTTTAAATATTCTGAATTTGAATATAAAAATTCAAAAACTTAATTAAAAAAATCTGTATGTCTTTTTTTCTTTTTCCCAAACAAATAAACGCAAGCGAGGTATTTTATCTATATTTGTTGGTGTATATAAAACTAATACATCTTTTTTCTACCATTCGGATTTAATTTTTTTACTTATTTTCACAACTTTAAATTTTTATTGTAGCTAATATATATTGTCTTTTTTGAGTTTGTTGAAAAATAAAATTGTATTTTACTAATAACATTATATATTTTATCACAATAGCTTTAAGAGTAAACTTTTGATAAGTACTAATTAAAGAATTTGGTTAGCTTTCTTCACTACAGATTTTTTGGAATTCTATTAATTCCATAATGAATATAGACTTTAGGAATTGTTTTTGTTGCGTTATTGAAAATCTAAGTACTGGCCTTTGAACATTTGTTTAAATACTGTAGGAAATTTGAACAATAATGCTCTTAATATAGAAAGAATATGAACGCGTAATCAAAAACTTCTCACAAGCCAAAACTATTTTTACAAACACTTTTGAGAATATTTTCAAAATATATGTTTAGTTATATGCGCATCTTCATTGGCATGCTACTTTTATCAGCAGTTTATAGTAAAACTTCTAATTGTGCTGTTACAACAGATTTTTAATCTGGGGATTTTTACTTGAAACTAAAATATGTTTGATTCCGCTTGACATTATTAATTACTTAAATAAAAAAAATTAATCGCTTCAAAAATCAATCATGTACCTAGAAACTTTTTTCCAATGTTCTGTAAATATTTGCTCCAAATTTAAGACTGAAAATGTTGTTACAAAAATTCTTTAGATTATTGGAATATAGAATCTTAAAACTTCATAAAAATTTAAAGGAAGTTTTACAGTATAAACATTCTGGTTATTTTTCAGTAACATGTGTAGGAAATAAAATCATGTTTATTCTCATATAAGCATTGTAATTTTTAATATAGTAGAATTATATGAGTGTTATTTTTAGAACTGTGCCATGAAATTAATCTTTTTCTTACTTTTATGAAATTGTAAAGAAGAATAGATTCATTTAATTTGATGACAAAACAGGAAGTAAATTTACTTCATAGAAAAACTACGAAAAATTGTTCACTCTATGAACCTTTGTGACCTCCTCTCTTTGAAGAAATGATATAATTAATGTAGATGACTGATGCGAAATACAGAAATTTTGAAATACAATAAATGTTTTTCTAGTGATTGCGATAAATATAGCATTATAAAAATATGATAAAATGATAAAATATAAATAGATGCAAAACGCAGAATATATAACAAAAATATTAATGCATTTAATGATCATAAAAGGTTCTGATTTTTTTTTAATAGGAGAAAGACTTATAAAATCAAAATCAAACTCATCTTGTTTATTCTTGAAATAACGAAATGAGCAGATACAAAAAAATGTAATTGCAATATGTCAAATAAAAATTTGTAAGCATAAATCCTGAAAAACTTATATACAAACATTTTAATTTTTTTCTTAAAAATGTAAAATGGGATTGAGTAGAATAATAACAATAAAAGCACAGTATAATAAAAAATAGGAATATAATCAATAATGTGATTTAGAAGTGTAAATCTCAATAATCAAACACAGTATGATATCTTTCAAAACATGGTGTGATACATAGTGCAACCTTGCATTGTTTGCACTGAAACCTAGTTTCTTTCCTAACACGACGGCCTTTATCATCAAATCTTTTGCTACACACAATACACACTCTTGACAAGCTTTTCTTTTTACCTGTCGCTTCAATGTGTGAAGGAAAGTGGCGTCCAGTGAGGCGGTCAGATACAAGAAGTTGCAAATTTTTCTTATCTCCATACGTTTGAAATAAGCTTTCTATTAGATTTAATCTAAATTCTAGATGCGTCATTTTACCTCCACATTTTTTAAAGAGAACATATGAATTCCATACGCTCTGGTTTAATAACTGCCTGAAAATCTTCTTGTAATATTTCTTTTGTTGATTCCGAGCTGTTGGATAATATGACAAACATTGATCAGCCATATCCACTCCTCCCATCGTTCGATTATAATCTAAAATAGCCTTAGGCGTTTTAGAAATAATTTCTTCAATGTCGCCATTACTTTTCTTCATCCTTTTGCACTGCTCAGCAAAATTAATTGTGTGAATTGTGCTAAGCATATGAATTGGCTTCTTATCCATATATTTTAAAATACACATTTTTCCTTTCTGAAAGCCAATGATCTCTCCCTTTTTAATATTTCTGTCCTTTATTTCTTGTGGGATACCACGTCTATATGATCTTAAAGTTCCATAAATGTCTGTTTTATTAGCTATCAAGATCTCTGAGAGTTCAGGAGAAGTATAAAAATTGTCTAAAGAGACACAGTAACCTTTACTCAGAAGATTTTCCATCAGAGTCATAACTATGGTAGTGGTTGCAGAATATTTATAGGCGTTTTTCCATAGAGGCATGTCTTTTCCTGTGTATATCAAGCTATTCCAGATGTATCCTGTACTTGATTCACATAATTGGTAAAATTTTATCCCAAATTTGGACTTTTTCTTCGGCAGATATTGCTTAAAGGTCAACCGGCCCTTATATAATAGCATTGATTCATCGACAGACACTTCACACTCGGGAATATATGAAGATTTAAATTTTCTGTTTAATGCATCATATACTTCATATATTTTTCGAAGTCCAGGTTGAGGATGATTGCTTGTATCTATTGTTGCATTATTTGTGAAGTGCAAGAACTTCATAAGCAAAGCAAACCTTCTTTCGGACATTATTTGACCGAAAACTGGTGTATAAAGGAACGGATTTTGAGACCAATATAACTTTTGAATCGGCTTTTGAAGGATTCCTTGGAGGATCAATAAAGCAAGGAACACTCTTATTTCGCTGGCATCCGTATCTTTCCATCCGTGTAATCTTGAACTGGGTGTTAATTCATTTGTTTCAATGAAACTCTCTGCAAAACGATTTGTTTCACTCGCTATATAACTGATGATATCATCATCAAAAAAAATTCCAAAAAGTTCCAAAGGTGAAAAACTGTGAATCTGAACTTTTATTCCGGGATTCCCAGTAAATGGAAATCTTGGGGGAGAAGGTCCAAGGTTGTCTTCTTCCAGACGACACCAGTCTCTTGCATCATCTAATGATACATCTTCATTACATCTTCATCACTCTCAGAAGAAATATCCAAATACGATGAATCAGAATCGGAATATTCTTCAGAATCCATTTATAAGTTAGTAGATAAAACAAAAGCTATGAAATATTTTATGAAGTACTGAAATTTGTCAAGTAACAGCAAATTAAATTAGACCCTCTTTAAAATGCGTCATTAAATATAATGTAGGCTGAAATATAACTTTTCTACTCTATCGACCAAGTTTCCTACCTAGCTGACTAGGTACTCCACACAGGTTGCTCGATAGGATTTGAAAGGAAAAAAAAATTCAAATATATGAGCAAGCTTGTAGCTTCACTATCTCAACTATCTGCAGAATAAATAGGCTGTGAACTTATCTGGTCTTACTTATATAGAGGCCCTATATCGATATTCCATTCTTCCGCTAATGTTTTTATTGCCATTCAATACGCTTTCTTGTACATCAATCATCTGGCATGCAAATGGGAAAGCTATCACATGCTTTGAAATCGTGTGTGGAAGTCAAGCACTTAAAATTTTCTCATGGGTTCTTCATATTTGTTCCCACGATTAGAAACCTTAAAAATAATTATTATTTCGCTTAAGGTTAAAAAAAATGGAAAGGAAAAGGAAATGGAGTCGTTTAGATTCCTAAAGGTTTGAGAACTAATTAGATTTAAATTGGCTTATCAAGAACAATTATCAGAAGAGCATCAGATTGATTGCCCCCTAACGTTTTACCATAAAGTACGTCGTAAATGATAAAAACCACAAATGTTATTTCCACCGCAGATGTTAAAACCACAGATGTTTCATATGATCTTCAACAAGTCTTGAAGAAGAGAACCGGAAAGAATAATTCACTATTTTTTGGAAATGGAAACCTTATCGTATTCAATGCCCAGAATAGTAAATGTAAAGATGATTTATAAAAAAAACTTTAATTTAAAAATCATTAATAGTTTTTCCCAAAGCCTCTCACTGAGTAAGCATTTCCTAAGCATTGTTTCATTGTAAAAAGTTATCAGAAATGTTAAAACAAAACGATATTTGTACAATATCCCTCTTGAAAATATTCAAAATAAAAACCATTCAGCAACAATTAAAATACTCAAAAATACGCGAACATCATGACAAAAATTATTCCAATATACTAAAAAAGTGTAACACTAAAACAAGTTATTTTTGATCACTGGAATAAGAAAAATTTGGAAATACCCACATTTCAAGTAATTTGAAATTCTTTACGAGTCAAAATATTAATCTTTAGCTTCACGTTTTCATTTTTTTTAAATACAGCTTGTGTGCTAAGAATATCAGAAGTAGACACCTCACAACTATTATTATAATACTAGTGCATATATTCACTGATAGTGAAGATGAGTATTAATATTGGCGATCTCCAGATCAAATTGTTTGACCTGGGGCGAACACATTTTATACGTTTATAATTTGGAACTGGGAATGTACACCTCTGGATGAAATAATCAAAAATTACATAGAATTTTAACATTTATCCACTATAAAAGGTGAAATTGCTACAACACAATGTATACAATGCTCAATTTTATTTATAGATTTGAATGCATCAGCAAAAAAATCATTCTTTGAGATAAAATTATCTTGAACTTTTGTGTCTTATTCGCTTCAGCTATATGGTTTATTTGAATTTTAGTAAATAAAATTATACGGCAAAAAAATTCGTACCATTGAATAAGAAAATTTTGAGTTCGTAATTAAAGTACCAAACTTTTTTCTATAGTGATATTTTCGAATGAATTGTAAAAATTTAATATTTTTTATTTATCTAGAAAAAGAGTTTTTTTTTAAATCATGGGGGATTAAAATATTTTTTTAATTAAGACTGGCGTAGGAAAAGTCATTTACTTATTAGATTAAATTTAATCTGATTTATTAATTACTTTTTTCAATTAATAATTAATAAAAAATCAAGACACATTCTTTTATTTTAGGTAAGTAAATGAAACCTCTAAGTTTTTGTCTGACTGAAACATTCTTAAGAATTTGTGCTAGTTTGTATAACTTTATTCAAAGATTAGTGAATTTGGTGATGAGCGTGATACTCATGCCCTTAGAAAGGTTAGATTAAAATTTTAAAGAAATGATTTCCATTGTCCAGCGTGATAGTTGCTGTTTTTAGTGATTCTATTTTAAATTGTCTGGTCTGACGATATAATCAATAATACGAACAGACAAATATGGTAGATAATCTGACATATAATATATAATCTCAAATATTTAAAAAATTAAAAAGAAATATCCAGTAGTACATATAAAACTTTGTTGCTAAATGGTTCTGTTATCTATATTTAGAAATTCATTAAGCCTTATGGCATTCAAGAAAAAAGGTTTTGCATTAATTGTAGTTTATTCACTCCCGTTTTAAATTAAGGATTTTCTAATAAACAAATTTTATTCTACAGAATGGAGCATGGAGTCTGAAACAGTATGAGTTATATGACTATCGAAATTTAAAATGTCAAGATGTTTTGCTAAAGAAACCATTTAATTTAAAATTTTGTATTAACCAGCAACCTCGGAAAATATTTTGGGCGCCAATCTCAGCTAGGAAGAAATATGCATAAAAAATCAATGCAGTTGCTTTGAAAAGCTTTTAAATTCAGAATTTAATAATATTTAATAATTCTCTGACCCTAGGGAATGTCGTTATCCGATTGCAAGATTGTGAGAGCTTTGACTCTAACTCAAATTATTTAAGCTGATTTTTTTTATTGTAATTCATTTTAAAATGGTTTTTGTTCTGTAGAATATTTCTTTAGAAATATCCAAAAAATTCAAGTGCCAACTGGTTAATTATAAGCCTAAATAAACTGGATAATTTAATTCATTTTTCTAGGCCAAATTTGTTTGTATCATGAATAATACAAAGAAATATTTTGGCAATTACTTTTAATTGTTGTCATAAGGCACATCATTTCCACAGTCCAGTTATTTCAGCATTACTGAGTTATTGTAAAACATATTTAATTTCAAAATTTTAATCATGCTGATAAATACCAAATTATCTCAGAAATTGAAATATTGTATGAAATTCCTTAATTGCACAATTGTTTTTCTGAATACTGATTAATCCAATTAATAACTTGGCATTACTTATGGCAATTAATATTTTAAAAGTGCATTTTAGAATATTGAAAAACATTGGAAATACGTTGAGAGGAATTTTTTTTTCAAGAATTAAATCACTTCTATGTAATTTCGAAAAATAATTTCACATTACAATGGGATTAAAAATTTTGAGAAACGTAT
>JAOUZG010039011.1:0-18873 GCA_026289955.1 Argiope argentata | reverse complement strand
TGTATTACCATTACCATCAGCGTTGAATTAGTTTCACTACTCTGTTAGGGGAATGAAAATAATCATTTGTTAGGAATAATTCTTTCCGTTAATTACTGTGCAAAGTACTGTTAGTTACGAATTCTCTATGCTCTTGGAAGTTTGATCAGCATTGAAGGATCGATGGCATCAGAATTTAAACAACTATCAAATGACGGGTGAACTAATCCATCGCTAAAAGTAACCTTTATCCTAAATGCAAACTAAAACGAATTAATAAACCTTAATAAATAGAAGGGAAGCAATATTTTTTGAGGTATAAAGTGCTGTAAAATTATAAATTTTGAAAATAAATAGTAGCAGATGAAATGAAAAATTAGAAAAGCATACATCATAAATACCACTCATTTACAATCTAAAAAAAATTCTATAAATTCAATAACATACATGCCTTTTTCTGATGTGCCAGTAGTTATAATAAATTTTTAAAAAATTCTGAGATAATACATTTTCAGAAAATATTTACTCCGTCTAACTTCAATTACACACATAACCATAAATTAAGGATAATGCAAGTTTAGGAAATGAAAGATTCAGAATCAAAACAAATATGACTCATTTGTAAAATTATTTATTAAACAAAAGGTAAAAAGCAAAAAATAGGCTATATGTTTGATATAATTTTAAAAAATGTATTTTTTGTTCCCTGAAGCAATTTATAAAAATCCATATCACATTGCTGGCACGATGATTAACGTACTAACATCATCTGGGAGACACTGTTAGTATGCCTCACAGACGATACAATTCAGCCCGTAGAACGCTTAGTTATGTTGATTATCAAATTATCCATTGGATCTTGAAGAATATTACACCACTCATCCAACAATGCTCTCCGAAGTTCAGCTACACATATAGAAGGTGGTTGAAGGGCTGTAATTCGTCAGCCAAGTATGTCCCAAACATGCTCTGCTGGATTCAAGTCCGTTGAGAAGGCCGGCCAGTACGTACGAGTGATATTTTCTGTTCAAAGGCATGCACGGTGAATGAGGGTGTTGTCATCTATGAACCCGAATTCTGTGCCCATGGCACCCCGAAACAAACGTACATGTTGTTCCGAAATGACGTACCGATAGATTTGGCCTGTCATGTGGCCAATTTGAACACGCAAGTCAATTCTGGAGCCAAGAATAACTCATCTCACGACGAGCAACCTCGCACCACCACAACGGTTTCGTTCCATGATGTTTTCTTCATAGAAATGGATACCTGACATTCTCCATATGAAAGTCCATCGAGAAACAGACTACAAGCTAAAGCTCTACTCGTCGGAAAAAATCACATAAGCCCACTGTTGCGGTGTCCAAAATGCATGCTCTCTACTTCGGGCTAACTGCAGGCGACAGTGAGTTGCAGTAAGTGAAACATATCTCACAGACCTACCAGTATATGGACAAATCTGACCATATATACTGTAATGTCTACTCACATTACCATCAAGTTGGAATAGTCCCAAAGCCTAGAGTTGATATTCTGGGCTTTTCCAAGTTCCTCGGATACTTAAAGCCGGGTACGCCCACATTCCAGACGGCCGATAATTCTACCAAGTAAAAAGTCTTCCAAATGCGTCTTTTGTGACATAACTAGCGGTTAATGCACTGAAGGGCTTATAAGGAATTTTCGAACCTTTTTTACCTCTTTCCCTGTATTCCTCATACATCACTCTCGTCATTGTGACATATTACCGGTTTCCTCTGATGGTTTCCTACAATTTGCATGTGATTGATTTTTTGAAGATGTGTGTAGTCCTTTTACAAGTGGCATATGTACTTTAGAGTCCAATTCCCATGTGATTCTGAATTATTCTTAATTTATGGCCTGAATGTATATTCCAATTTTATAAATGTAAGAATTTTATAAGTGTAGATAATTGATTTGTATATAATTGCTAGTTTCTGTAGTAACTACTTATAATTAAGATAAGATTTATTAATTTTCAAAACGATGGGATTCAAGATTACCCTATTTAAATGCGCAAACCTGATAAAATGCTATCTCAAAAATTCAATAAAGTTTTAAGCAATTGAATGATAAGTAAAATACTATATTTAACTTTAAATTTAGATACCCCGTAATTAAGGATGTAAAACTTCCAGCATTGTGGTTGATTCACGCCAATCTTAAGGGTAACTAAAAGGATGGGGCGTACGAGACGTACTTCCTTAGGAAAGGATTGTAACATTGGCACTGATGCCCTTAGGACTCAACCACAGTTCCTGCCAGTGATGCTGTTGCTGCGGGTTGCTCATTCAATTTTTTTTCGTGTGCTTTTGACCGGTTCGAAGTAATCACTGCGCATCTAGAAAGCCTAGCCAGCACTCTGCTTCCTTGTTTCTCGATACCTAATGATTTACATTTTGAGATGAGTTATCTTTTCTCCGAATTGTATTGTTTCTATGTTTAATTTTATGACCAAATTATACGACCAAAAGTATCCGGACACACAGTGGTATAGATTTGGAGCGTACTGAGGCACATATTAATATGACGTTGGTCCTCGTTTTGGATCGATGACAACCTGTACACGTCTGGGAAGACTTTCCACCAGGTTTGATGAGTGGCTATAGGAATAGACTACCAGGCATCCATCAAGGCTGAAGTGGGTGCTTTCAGTGAGGAAAGTCAATAAGGCTGGATACGTAATTTTCATTCTAATTCGTGCCAAAGATGAACGGGGATCTCGGAAGGTTAGTCTAGTTTTTAAATACACATTTCGTCAGACCAAGTCTGTGCAAGCCTCGATGTCTGAATTGATCAGTCATCCTGCTGGTAGAGAAGGGGTTCTTCCCAAAATTTTCCCTTAGAGTTGAGAGTGCAGCATTGTCTAGAATGTCTACATACATATCAGGGTTAGTGTGTTTCAAATCACAGTAACTAATAAACCGAAGCCAAACCACAATAAACAGCCCCACACCATTATGCTTCCACCATCAAACTTAAAAGTTTTCCCAATACAGCTCCAGAAAAAAGAACGTTCCTAAAAAACATTCACCGGACATCCACCAGATCCGGAAGTGTCCATCCGATTGCCAAAGGGTGAAACGGGATACATCTCTGCGAAGAGCAGTCTTCTACATGCCCAAAGTTCGATGACGGTGAACTCTGCACCGTTGCAATTGAGGCTTCGAATTTTGTGACTTACGGATGTTCGAATTGTGCCCGGTGGCACGACCACGGAATCCCAAGTTTTTTAACTCTCGACTAACAGTTCAGCAGCTAACGCTAACACCTGATGGACTTTGGAACTCCAGAGAAGTTTCTATCAAACAACGTTTGTGATTTTGTTTCACTACCCTTTTTAGAGTCTTCGGCTGCGTTCATCAATTTTTTTTACCTGCAAGTTCATTTTTCTGCAGTTTCACTGCATCGAAGTTCCCACCTCACAATTACATCCTTCACAGCGGATTTAGGATTTTGTATAATAATTATATAAGTTGACATCCCACTATACTGCCACAATCAAACTCACTAAGCTCCTTCAATTTACTCATTGCTTCAAAAACGCATAAATATAACCTGAAAAACCACTACTAATGTTTTTATAGCTCTCGCTTACGGATCAAATTGCGTCACCCATCAGAACCACTTTTTTAAGGGGTGTCGTGATAATTTTGACCAGATAGTGTAAGCCTTCTCAGGAACACGGCGACAGTGTCTAGTTCTCTACCATGAACAGTATATATCATTGTTCACTAAAACACGTAGATTCGTATTGTATTATGAAATCGTTACTATTCGAGGCAGTTTTTCAAAGCAAAACTTTCTGCAGCTTCTAAAAACAAGATTCTTTACAGTTTTTCAATAATTGCATAACAGTATCTTGAGAAACCGACATACTGGAAACATGCAGATGAAAAAAACGTTAAACGAGTTAAATAAGCATAAGAAATTAGTTAAGCCTTAAAATATTTCTTTAAATAACTTTATAATAATTACTCTGCAAAGTTTTAAAATTGATTAAAGAATCATATAGAGCTACTAAAGCACCTGTTTAACGCCTTGAAATATTTTTATCTAAAAAATTAAAGTAGTTCTGAATGGCCAAATTTGTCCCTTGAGTCAATAAGTTTCACAAACCGCACACCAAACATGAGAAATTATAAATTAAAAGCGTGCTAAAAAAACATTTCCATTTATTTGTACTCCCAACTCCCTATTATCCTTATTTGGTGAGAGACTAGGTTCCACAGTGCTCTGCTGGTAAGATTGGAAACCGAAGTGTTTTCCTAAAGACAAGCATAACGGCATGTCATGTATAAAGACGGGCATAATTATGTTGTTTATTTAAAATGCATCTGTACTAGACACGTCCTAGAAATTCACCAGGTAACTTTAAGTACTACTGTAGATAGCGCTGTATTACGTCTGAAGCATATGATTGGACTTGAAGCCTCGTATATTAAGCACTTATTATAATAATTCCATTCATATCAATTAAAAAGGAAAACTCTATTACAATTTCAGTATACAAAGTAATATTAATAGAAAAGAACCAAATATTGAAAAGAATCGATTTTTTAAATTATTTACTTTCCCATTCTGTAAATATTGTAAATATCAAATTTCTTCAAAGTATTCGAAATAATTTTTCTTTTATAATCCTTCAAATACTTGCACTTTAACTATTGCATCCTACATCCTTTATTACTGATCCGCTATAATGTAGCATGATCATGACTGGATTGCATCGATATTCAGTAAATATAAAAAAGGATCATTGGTTGATAAAAGCAGGAAAAAGCAAATTCCAGCACACTTCTTTTTATCAAAAAAAATAATAATAATAATTAAATAGGATGCACAACTATCTTTTTGTTAGTGTAGCAAACTACTTACAGTGGAAAAACTGCTCCTTATTGTTTGTTGCAGTAATTTTTAAACTTCTGCAGGTACAATTTACATCCATTATCTTTTGATAAAGTCTGAAAAAAATGTTAATTCATAACTTCAGTAATCTAAAACATACTGTACAATCGCCAAACTATAATTTTGTTGGAGCGATAAATTGCCATTTAATATATATGTGGCGAAATTTTTATCGTTCAGCACAATTTTGTAGAGAATGACAAAAAAAAACTGTATCACATTCTGTAGTTTTGCTATATCTTTATTAAGTAAGACTCAATTAATGTCCAGTTATATTATTTTATAATATTATATTTATATTTCCTTTTTTGCAACAGTTACAATCTTTTGCAGTTATTTTTATTGCTATATTTGATTCTTTCATTAATTCTGAAATTTTGTAAGATAGATATAAATTATAAAATTAAAAATTTAATACTTTTTAATTTTCTATAGTCAGTTCAATGTTAACGCAAGCTGCAGAAAACTTGCTTTTAACTAGCGTTTATGAACTTTATGTCATATATTTAGGTTAATATTGTCAACTCAATAAGATCATACACACGTGTAAAAAGCAATTAATAGAAATTACTCCATTTCTAATAAGTAATATTCTTTAGACTTGAAAATATGATATCAAAAGAATTTTTACGGAGCAATAATTCATCTAATATCATATAAAATTTAACATGAATCTAACTTTGCGGTTGGAGAAAATTGATTAATTTGGCGATGGGACAAGTTATTCGCTATATAATTCTTAAAGCAATTGAACTCAGGATTATTAAATGTCAATACTTATTGGTCTAATTTTTTTTATTTACTAAAAAAGTTATTAAAAATGTTTCTTTTATTATTATTATTATCACAATTCCTTTTTGATTAAAATCTTGGTATCTAGATATTATACACATTTTTGTAAAATAAGTGGGACAAGTATATTTTCCGCTATTAAAAATAAAGTCACCATATTGGAATGTGAAACAGATTTCGAAGTCATAAATAGTACTTAATTATGTTTTCTACTATAAGAATTTTAATACTAAAATATAAAATGAAATTTCTTATTGAATCTACAATAGTAATTAAAACAGCTAAAAATTAAATATTTTAGATTTTATTTAAATATAATTACTATAGACAGCCAGTTGCTAACATGAGCATAAATTTTCCAAGATAACAGCTATCGTAAACTGTAAAACCAAGAGATTTTTTCCCTCAAGTTAGTTATTGTTATTAGATCATTTTAGTACTTCGGGTTTGGCGTATAAGCTGATTATTGTCAAGCTAACAGAGAAGACGAAGGACAGCTTTCCGGGAGGTTCAGCGAGAATCATCCCATTGCCAAGAAATGACAAGAAGTAACGTGAATATTAAATTAAGAAACACATTCAGGGGTAGGGTTTGGGATGGTATAATTGACAACGATTTCAATAGTGCCAATGCTAGTGATGCAAACATACTAAAATGTATTTCATATTTTTGTGATCCCTAGTATAAAACATTTGCTAGAGCGTATGCAAGAAAGTTTTTTGGAGACCACTCCCACTAGTTTTTCATCATCTTAATACTTATCATGTTATAACATATTGTTATAAATCTGTGATTATACTTGCATACTAGACCGTCGATCTTTATCGGCAAATTCGAAACTTTCGCCAATGAGTTGCTAAACTGCCAATAATGGCAAAAAAATACCTTTATTTTTAAAAGATTTCAATTTTGTCCACCATTTTATTGGTTTCGTTGGCTTCGACGACCTATCGCCAAATTTGAATCCGTTACCAATGACTTACTAAACCATTGACGCCCATTGGCGTCTACGGTCTAATATGTAAGGACCCTGCTTCCTAACAAGGTTTGTTTAATCACTGAAAAGACATCTCTAGAATTGGCTCCATTGAATGCCATTCGGATGCGGAATTAATGATCTCAGGGCAATAAACTTGGTAACCGTTTAGTGACTTGGCGGTGACTTTGGCGACAAAATAGATATTACTAGAAACTTCCAGATTTTCAGAGATTTAGCCAATAGGAACCAAGTTGCGTCTGATTGGTCCAGAAACTCCCCATCCCACCTCCGGGAACTATAAAAGGCCGGCAGTTTCAAGCTGAAATCAATCGAGTTCTTTTTTTCTATTTTCATAAATGACATCCCGAAACAATTCAATACCATATTATGCATGTACGCAGATGATACTGCAATACTAGCGCGCAACAACAATCCAAATTACATTACAATAGCTCTTAATAGACATATTAAATCTCTTGAGGACTGGTTCTCCAAGTGGAAAATTGAAATTAATGCGTCAAAAACTGAAGCTATTTATTTTAGTAGATATAAAGCTAAGAAATTCCGCCCCCTTCAAATTAAAAATCAAAACATCCCGTGGTCTAAGGAATGTAAATATTTAGGAGTCATTTTAGACAGTAAATTAACTTGGAAGCCCCACTTTAATTATCTAACCAACAAGTTTCGAGACCTAACTCGTAAATTATATCCCTTAATCTCTCGAGACTCCAAAATGACCAGGAAAAATAAAATACTTATTTACACCGCCTATTTGCGTCCAGTAATTACATATGCTTGCCCTGTGTGGGGTTATGCGCCTAAATCCAATCTAATTCATGTCGAAAGACTCCAAACCAGATTTCTAAGAAATATCTGCAAAATGCATTGGTACATGCCAAGTAAAAACATGTACCTTGCACTAGACTATCCTCCACTTAAAAAATTTCTTAAAAAACTTGCAACTAAATTTTTTGAAGACTTGGAAAAAATCAATAATGAAGCCATCCTTAATATCCCCAGATATACACCAAACATTAAAGTTAGAAGACCTAGAAATATTTTACTCTAATCTCACCTCATTTCCAATATTGTAATTTGACTTTTGTTATTTTTAACTTTTTCTTTTTTCCATACTTAAACTATTATTTTTGATGATTTAAATCAGCTCTAAGTCTTAAGTTCTCGCAAGGTGCATAACTCCACACCCACCACCCCTAAATAGCAAATCGAAATCTGTCCTGACTCTCGCCAACTCACCCACCCCTACTCCTCAACAACTACTACTTAAGGGCCTGCAGAACTTTTCCAGTCCACTTCGCAGACGGTCACGTATGTAGCTGAAAGCAACGTGGAAGCATTTCATCATGACTGGGGATAAGCCCCTGCCGGGGCTAGGAGCCCCAATAATCCAACCACTAGCTGAAATCAATCGAGTCTAGATTCCATCATCAGCTACCAGGCATAGAACATCTCCCAGGTCCATCGCAGAGTGCAAAGTCTTCCTGAACGACAGGTTACTTCTCTACTTAACAGGACAAGGGATAAGCTCCTAGCGGAGCTAGATGCCCCTTGAATGAGTGCTTATACCAAAATCAATCGAGTTTACGGTGATTAGTTGCATCAGTCCAGCGAAGAGCTCAAGCGATAGCCGAATTTAGCTGTGGGCCGAGTCCTGATGTTCAATGTAGACGCATCATCTTGTAATGTATGGAATAGCCAGTCAGGCAGCTAAAGCGTGGAGACAGTTGAAAATTTCAGACTTTTGGAGAGGCTACAGAGTGTAGCTATGTGAATTCTCTTCTTCTACTGAATTCTGTCTCATCATTTTGCTTGTAGTAGTTGCTAGTGCCACTGATTACAACGTGTACACTACTGTTTGTTGTGTTGGGAAGCTGTGTGTTTCCTGTGTTCATTTCGGCTGCATATTTGTCATCTTCATGTTAATAAAAAATCACCGTATGTCACCAAAGGATATTCATTGCATCGACCAATGAATCAAGAAGAACCCCGACCGAAAAGTAAATCGTAACAATATTAACTTAGAAAGTGCATAATATTTTCACAAAATTGGTTTTTATTTTCAGTTATGTTTACTTTGATGTAGATTGTCCTATCTGGATGCTCAATCTGTTAACATTCTAAATTATCAATTAAATTTGTAGTTTTATTGCTATAGACATGCGATGAACTTTTCTTTTGGTATAAAAGGCTCTCACGATAACATATGTCTGCATCTTTTCAGGCTAGCTTTCTTTAGTTTTGGAGAATGTGGCAGATCGTCCAAGGCATCACCAGCCTGGTTGAAGTATCCAAAGTAAAGATTGACTATGAAACCTTTCGTCTGCATTACACTTTTACTGTAGGAGTTCTATTGACATTTTTTATCATAGTGACCACGAGGCAATTCGTGGGCTCGCCCATCGTATGCGACTTCTTGGGTTCTGTTACACCTGATGTCATCAACAGCTATTGTTGGATTCACTCCACTTATGTCATACCCAAGGCTTTTTACAAAGAAGTAAGCCTCTTGGCATCTGAAGTGTTCTAACTACTGATATAATTTCTGTGCAATCCAATAAAAAATCATTCTATTGGGGGAGATCCAATCTAAATTTGAAGTTCTTTTATGATGTGATGAGGTAAAATAAGAATTAGAATAAATAAATGCAAAAGAGAAGAGAATAGATACTTGAGTATTGCCCTTAGATTTCGCAAATTATAACTAAAATTTGGGAAATATAATTTGTGGTTCCATTAATACAATAATAAAATAATTAACTAATAAATATTTACAAAATATATTGTTTCATTGGTACAACAACAAAAATATTAGGCCGGTGTCTAGGCGTAGGGGTAGCGCATCTTCCCTGTGTTCTGGGCATCATGGGGTCGAGTCTCGGTTCGTACATGGTTGTTCTTCGGTGTTCTACCTGTAAGATGTATGAATGTGAGGCCCTTTAAAAAGGATAGCGCTGGAGAATGTGATGAGTAATTAGCTAAGTCTTACTCTTTGTCCTAGTTGGAGTTACTTCAAAACAAGAGGCGCTCACTTTAGCTTAAAAATCGATAGTGTATCAACTAAGCTTTTCCATGGCAAGTGCCCTTAAAAACAAAAACAAAATTAGAGATAATCCCAGATACCAAATAATATTCACATCAAACTCTATGTTAAAGAAATAGTTTTTAAACTTATAAAGTTTAAAATATTATAAAGGCAGTATCTCGTTAATATGGAAATTGTGCAGATATAAAATATTGCTTCTTTAAAATCTTCAATTCTAAGTTGTATAGTTAAAAGTATTCACAAATGCTAGTAAAAAAAGAATGCAGCTACTCAAGAGCAAACTTTATTAAGGTTGCTTGTAAATCCATTTGTTTCGTTGAGAGTAACAAACTATTCAGTTCATTGAAATTATAAATGTTTTGAAATGGAAAACAATTATTTTATGCTGAAACTGTGTGGATTTATTGGGAGGTTTTTCTTAATCTAAGCATATTAAAGTAATTGATGTAATGGAGAACGAGGCACATAAAAACAGGTAGTCTAAATAAGGCATAAGGGATTACACGATATTACAGATATATAGATACACAATATTACAGAGAAGGAAAGCCAAAAAAATATAGGAGTTGGAATTGGCAGGCTTAAGCTCCTTTTTTCTACTTTCTATTTGAAAGATGTACGGGGGTAAATTCTTTGTCACGAACCGATAAGATGTATTATTAGTGACAACATGAGTAAGCAATGTAATGTAGCATAATATCATTATTTACCTTCGCGACTTTATTTTCAAAATTATATACAGAACAAAAACTTTTATTCGTTCCTCAATGTCATTTATTTAAATAACAATTTTCAAATGAGACATGCAGTTAAAATTCTACCACTTACTAATAAATTCGAAATCATTTAGTTGCTTTTAATCAATTATTGAATTTATTTTTGCATAGACACTAAATTTAATAATTGGTATACTACAAAGTACAATTATGAATTCTAGGTAATATATTCCACATCAAAGATCAATCGAAATCCCTAAGGCGATAATCAATCTACTTAGAAAAAAATATGCACTTAAAAAAGTTATCAGCTCCCTCTGATTTTACTTTCTTATCTGTAGGTCGGTGTCGAAATTCCTCATCCGGGCGTTGACGGAACCCAGAATCCCAAAGAATTCCACTACATAAAATACTACCAATGGGTGTATTTCGTGCTATTCTTTCAAGCAATCCTCTTCTATTTCCCCAAATGGCTTTGGAGAAATTGGGAAGGAGAAAAAATGAAAAAGATAACGAAAGAACTGGAGAACGTATTGCTGCCAGAGGAAGAACTGAAAGAAAAATTCAAATCAGTAACCAATTATTTAGTTAATAGTTGGAAATCTCACGACACTTATGCAGCCAAATACTTCTTTTGCGAGTTTTTGGCGCTCGTCAATGTGACCGGGCAATTCTTCTTCTTAGACCTTTTCTTCGATGGTCAATTTCGGAATTTCGGTCTGAAAGTCATTCAATTTTTTGATTCTGAGCAGCATGCGGTTAGGGGCAACGTCACCGACTACGTTAAAGGGGATCCCATGGTAATGCTGTTTCCTCGTGTGACCAAGTGCATATTTCGCAAATTCGGAAAATCTTCCTTAATAGAAGTGAATGACGTTCTTTGCGTCATGGCCCTGAATGTCATCAACGAGAAGATTTACCTTTTCCTCTGGTTCTGGCTCATCGCTCTCTCCTGCTTCACTCTTCTGGCAGTTTTCATGGATTGCCTGTTGATGATTTCCCCGAACACGAGGATCTACTCTTTGCAAGCACGCTTTTATTTACTGGAAGAAAAAGATTTGAGAGTTTTAGTTCGGAAAGGCTCCTTCGGAGATTGGTTTATGATCGATCTCATTGGTCAAAATATAGATCATATGCTTTTTTCGGAAATCGTGTCAACAGTCGCCAAAAAACTCACTCATGACTATAAGGTACTTTGAAAAATGGATTGTTAATTCAATTTCATCATTTCAAAATTATGTTTCGTTTAAAATATCTAAAATGTACTTGAATATTTGAAATGATAACTAATAAAGCAAGTTAGCAATATGTCGGGTAATGAAGACTCACCACCCTGATTACGTATCGCGGTCTTTCACTGTCAGGAAAGTTTGAGGAAAATGTTTTTGACAGTGAATTAACAGTATTGGGAATTTCCTCATTTGATCTCTACTTACCTTGTTATTAAGTTTTTTCTTCTTTCAGTGAATATTAACTACCTCACGCTTGACTATTTTTCTTTTCTGTGAAATACTGATTTTCTTTATGCAAAGGAAAATTTCACTATCAAATAAAAATCGCTTGAAAACTCTTTTTGAAATTTAATTTATTTTCCTACATAATTGGAAACATTTCAATAAAAATATTTTCTAAGTTTTGGAATATCAAGCATAACGTTTAACCTTATATGTCACATAACACTGTTAGTTAATCAACGATTATTAATGAAAATTAAATGACTTTAGAAAAGTTCTTATTTATATCTTATGACAAATTTTTTTCTTTGAGTCCTTTATTGTGATGAATAGGAAAATACAAATACTTGTTTATAATTTATATTATAAAAATATCTTTAAACAGGATTAATCTTCAAATGTAAAATATGAACATTGAATTGATGTTTTTTCTGGAAATTGAGCTAATTAATGGTATGAATTTATCCTCACTTTTAGATGCATCTTTTTTAGCTCCACACTTAATTATTTTTCTGTATTCTTGTTTAATTCCTAATTTCACCTTGGAGCTACTGTGGATTGAATGATTCTAAATTGTAGCTTCCCCTAAAACCTCGTCTGTAATATGTTTCTGACAATTTCAGCTATCTATATTAAACTATTGAATTTGCTTAATATAATAATAAAATTGTAAAATGTTTTACAGTTATCTTATTAATTTAATTAATAAATATAAATAATTATATACAATTTGTCATTTGCTATGTACTGTTAGAAACAAGTGAGTATATTCCAGAAAGTTGGTCGCTATTAGCAACAATATCAAAAAAAAACTAAATCATGATGTTTTTGTTGTGGAGAATAAAATTTCAATTTGAGCATATTAGTTCATTTTTCTAATTTGTTTCGCCTTGACATCTTTCGGCAATATTTCAAATGTCTAACTGTTGTGAATATAAAATTCAAAATAGAATTTAAAAAATGAAAAAATGAAATCTACGATCGTAAAGTTTACGTTATTCTATTCATTATTTGTCTTAATTATTTAAGTCATTAACGAGTTTAAAACGGTTTGAAAAAATCACGATATATATATAGTATCGCAGCGAAAAAGTATAAATGCGCAGTTCTTTTTCCTTGTGCAGAGATTCCTTGCAGAGCTTTCATTTGTGCTCAAGTTATTCATGTGAACAGGCTTTTCGTGATTTATGGCGGCACGACGAGAATTAACAGACTTTGAACGTGGAATGTTAGTTGGAGCTAGACGCATGGGTCATTCCATTGCGGATATCGTTAGTGAATTCAACATTCCGAGATCCACAGTATCAAGAGTGTGCCGAGAGTAGGAAATTCCAGGCATCCCATCCCATCATGGACAGCGCAGTGGGAGACCACCTGCACTTAACGACCGAGACCACCGACGTCTGTGTAGAATGGTCAATGTTAATAGACACGCAACACTTCGTCAAATAACTGCAGAAATCAATGTGGAACGTACGAGGGACGTGTCCGATAGGACTGTGCGGCAAAATTTGTCTTCCTTGGGCTATGACAGCAGAAGACCGACTCGAGTGCCTTTACTAACAGCACGACATCGTCTGCAGTGACTCTCCTGGGCTCGTGAGCATATCAACTGGTCCCTAGACCAGTGGGAAACCATTTCGTGGTCAGATGAGTCACGATTTCAGTTGTTACGAGCTGATGGTAGAGTGTAGTGCAGACCCCACGAAGCCATGGACCCAAACTGTCAGCAAGGCACTGTTCAAGCTGGTGGTGGCTGCATAATGGTGTGGGCTGTTTTTACATGGCATGGACTTGGTCCTCTGGTGCAACTGAACCGATCATTGACTGGAAATGGTTATGTTCAGCTGCTTGCAGATCACTTGCAACTATTCATGGACTTCACGTACCCACACAACAATTTGATTTTTATGGATGACAATGCGCCATCTCACCGGGCCAGAACTGTTCGCGATTGGTTTGAAGAACATTTCGGACAATTCCAGCGCATGATCCGGCCACCTAGATCGCCCGATATGAATTCCATCGAGCATTTATGGGACACCATCGAAAGGTCGTGTCCAAACTCCTGCACCATTCACACTTTCACAATTATGGACGTCTATACAGACAGCATGGCTCAATATTCCTGCAGAGGACTTCCAACGACTTGTGGACTCCATGACACGTCGAGTTGTTGCACTTCGTTGGGCAAAAGGAGGACCGACACGATATTAACAGTCATCCCATGACTTTTGTCACTTCAGTGTAAATATATATAACAAAGTTTGGAAGATGAATCGATTATGAGATTTTAAAAAAACTCATCGTTTTCCTAAATATTGACCGATTTAAACTAATTAATGATTTAAATAAATTAAGACAATTCGCAAGAATTCAGGGAATGAATAATTTTAAATTTAAATTTTAATTGTAGTGGGCGATAAATTTCCAAATGTCACAACCTCCTGCATTAATTTCGAATAACTCTAAAAGCGGAAAGTTGAAGCCTCAATAGCGATAAAGCGCCAATTTGTAGCCCATGCATTTTGAGATTTCAAAAACCAGAAACCGAAATTGCATCACGTTCTCATATGATAATAAAATGAAACTTCTTCAAAAAAATATTAAATATATATCTAATAAAGAAGAATAGGATATTTTATATACTTACAATGCAGTGGTGTGTGTGCGTGTGTGTGCGTGCGTGCGTGCGTGTGTGTGTGTGTGTGTGCCATTTTCTTTTCTAACATCATTAGAAATGATGCATGTCGAATTTCATATCTACATGATAGATAGTATGAATACGACAATCACATACGCACTTTTAAAAATATTGATTTTTTAATGAAATAATACGAAAGACATGCAATTAGAAGATAGAATACTCGGAGCCGAAATTCACAAATATCATTTTCATAATGAATAGATGTCGAATAAAGCTTTTGAAATAGCTCGAATCAAACATCTCTTACATTTTGATGTTTAAAAATACTTTTCTAATATCCCCGATGAATCAATATTCGAAAGAAAAGCAGTTTCTAAGGAAAACAAAGAATAAATTTAATAGCATTGTCTACAACAAAGAATAGAACAAATAGAATAAAACAACGAATACATTTAATAGCATTACATAAGTGATGCAACGGAACACATATTACAAATGAGATCCACGTTAACCATTTACTCAGAGTAACTCTTTATCATAGCACCTGGTTTTGAAGTATACGCTTCGAGTCTCTGTAACTAATGAAACTTTTTATCCTGTGCTATTATAACAAAATTTCATCACAAGTATCCCTATCTGTGATTACACTGAAAAACAAGAAAAACTAGTATGCCTACTAACTATCGAGTAGAATCCCTCCACCCAAAAAGAAATGGCTAACATTTGACCAAAGTCTAAAGGTATAGTGGAGGCAATTCCCATTAGGAGTTCTACAGGGCAGTCTACAAATATGTGTGATGTGATAGAGATTTCTTCTGAACAATGATGTTGAAAGACATACAATTTCGATCAATAATCTTCATAGTTGGGAAATTAGGTGATCAACGGAAGTATCTAAAATAGAAGGAGCGTTCCTGGGGCTATTCGATAGCAGTTATCGAGCGGGGCACCGCATTGCCGTCCTGTAATTTTCGAAATCCGCTGGAATGCGCAATGGACATGAATGGGGAGAAGTGAACAGATAGGATGTTTAGCATCTGTCTTTTGCCAAGTTCATCCCTGGTCATATCAGATATTCCATATCCCGTAAGCTGCACACACTCCATATCATTCAAAGAATTGAACATTCCCTTGTTGACATGCAAAGTCCAGAGATCCGGGCGGTTGTCACTATACCACATCCATCCATTAGACTCAAACGAAATTCATCAGAAAATGTTGTGTGTTGCAAGTCATTAACAGTTCCGTACGAAGAATAAAAACTTTACATCATTCAATCAAACGGAAATTTTCAAATTTCTTTCCCAACCTAGAAATAGTTTTGTCTCCTTTATAATGGATCATCTTTAATTTCTCGTTCAGATTCATTTACTATATTAATAAACTCTCAATATAGCTGCATAAACCAAATTGTCAGACACTTATTGACTCTTAAAGGCTCTGGAGATCACAACATGCTGCACTGATTCATCGTGCAACTCTTTCATTTGCCCTTATCGTTCATTAAAAGAAAATGCATGGAAATGACATTGCATTCGAGCTTTTAATATAATTTACCCAGCATTAATTTGTTTCATTAACACAATGGATGTCCTGTAAGTTATGCAATTAATCCGCCTTGACCATAATTTTATTCAACTTTTTATAATCGTTTTAAACTTTTTTTTGCTCAGCAAAGACAAGCATAACCAATCTTCTTCAGTTTTTTTTTATAATTTCTTCCTTTTAGGTGATCAGCAAAACAAATCGGACTAAATTCTTACTAAAACGAAAGTGTTAGGCTATTAGTAATCAATTTTATAAAAGAGCTTGAAAAAAGGAAGAATTTGATATCAAAAAATAACTTTTAACTTAGTGCCTTTGTCAGCCTAATGACATATACAGAATTTTGATACAAAATGAAAGAATAAACTTTAGAAGTTCTTTATAGAATTTAAAGATATAAACTTAGTTCTCAAGAGCTTTGTGTAATCTCTCTCTCTCAGAAAAAATAGAACAAAAAAATTCTTCTTATTCCCTATTTGAGTTTTAGAGAAAAGGCTTTTCACTGACAGCAATTTCGAAAAGTTTAGGTTATAAATATATCTTCCATAATTTGTATTCTATTGAATTTTAAACTGAATGCACTATTCAGCACAGGAACTCTTTCTCGTCTCTTCTTCCAATACTAATAATAAAGATTAATGAATGTGTCTCTCTGTGTATATTAACTCTCTGTAGGCTAGGATATTTGACCTTAAGTTACCAAATTTAGCAAATATATGACTTGAAAAAATAAAAATGTGTTTCTTGAAAAGTTTCTTATAACTTATTAATATTATTGGCAGTATGTGTGGCAAAACTATATAAATTGTTAAAAATAGCGACCACTTGTACTAAAGCAGTCATAACACCTGGGACGTATAGAGCGGCAAAACCTTTCACGCACATCCGGCATTTCTTGGACAGCTCAACAGACATTTCTTAGACAGCAATATAAATTCTAGCAACTAGGCTCTCGTCGGAGTTGATGGAACTTTCCTACAGAAGAGTTTTTAAATGACCTCAAAGAAAAAATAAAGACAGAAGAAATCAAGCTATCCTCTTTGCCAAAGCGCTTCAACTAACCCATAGCCCTGAGAATTTAGTGTCTTAATGACTCTGCACTTCAAAGATGAAATGGCATAGTATTTCATTATATTGGAGCCGCATATGGGATTGTTTGTTAGCTGCAACAAGTTAAAGCAGCTCTGGAAATACTTGTTGTAAAAATGTCAAGTATGCTCTGCCATCTAATCGGAATGGCCGAAAGTAAGGTCAGATCATATCTTCGCCCCCAATTCCAGCCCAAACATTTAAGCTAAAGCACTTCTTATACTTATTAGGATGTGACTTGTGCCGATTGCTCGATACCCGTTCTCGACAGCAAGGCTTATTTGGAGTGCGTCAAGAGCAAAGGAATGAGCTAATAACAGCTGAACAATAAAATGAGTTTGCCCTGCTAGCCATTGTATAAGCTGACGTGCAAACTCGACCCATAATTTAAATCATTAGGGCTTGCACTTTCTGTACAAGATAAAGTTGTAATCCGTAATCATAGTACTCGCCAAACAGAGCGCATATATGGTATGAAACCCCCCCCCGCACACACAAACAACACACATGCTTATTTCCGGACGAAAATTCATGATTTGCAGAATGTTTTCAAAATGTTCTGGTGTCTTCACACTTATTCCACACCCTGTATCATAGTTGCTAAGGACAAAGGAACCCATTTCTTAAACGCTCTGATTCAATAACTCAAACATTTTTCTGTCTGACGTGCATGTTCTTAGTTAACGCTACTTGTCTTTCGGCTTCCAGAGTATACTCATTCGAAAGACCATATAAAATGTATGTCCTTCTCTTCCTGGTTTCTGTACATCTTTATACCTGCTGAAATTCATTGTTAAAATGGTGATGCGGCAATTGAATAATGGTTCAACAGAGTTACCAGTCTTAAATCTTTGCGAGTATTTCCAATTCTGGCAAAGCGAAAAACTTGGTTTCGGATTCTGTCTTTTATGTGTTTCTTATCTGATTCATAAGCTGGAAAGGAGCGGATTGGCAGGTACCTATTGGGAGGCATCAGGAGACAGCGTGGAAACAGATATCTGTGTTGTTCTGGCCAATATCGTTGCTGCGCTTCAGGGAAGGGGCGTAGGTGAGGTAGAAACATTTTTGCTGGCTTTCGGGCTCTGTTGCAGGATTATTTCTCATTTGATGGAAATGAAAGGGGGACTTGCGTTGAGTTGCTGAGCGGATGAGGTTTGTAACCTATTCTAGGACAGCGTTGAGAAGGGTCCGTTATTTTCTCTTTCCTTTGACAGTAGTTTCTTTTAATTTCATTGCTTCTTAAATTAATCCAGGGAATTAATCAAACTCACAAGAGGACAGTTTTTCTTTCTCCTTTAAGTTAAGAAAATGGTGGTGTGTAAGAAAATTCGCGCTTTATACTTTCCTTTATTACTCTATCTAGCAGTTCAACACTTGTTCTCAGCCCATGTATTGTAAGATGAAAATTTCTTGCTTGGATATTTTCTATCTCCCCTTAAATCTTTGTTCATAAGTTTTGAAAAACTGGATATTCTTTCGTTGTTGCATCATATATCTTAAATTTTTATGATTTTGCTGTTGGTTTCTATATGATTAATAATAAAAACTTGTTTTCCCTTTTCATTTCATTGTATAAAATGCACCATGACATACTGAGGTA
The DNA here is from genome assembly GCA_026289955.1 of Argiope argentata. Taxonomy (NCBI): domain Eukaryota; kingdom Metazoa; phylum Arthropoda; class Arachnida; order Araneae; family Araneidae; genus Argiope; species Argiope argentata. The sequence goes on along the minus strand of JAOUZG010039011.1, from coordinate 82 downwards.
TTGAGAGAGTTTAAGAACTTAAACGAGGATGATTACTCTCCTTTTCTTGTAATTCGTGAACACTGACTGTTTTGTGTTAAGT